>QLOY01004171.1:1722-15135 GCA_003313965.1 Megacollybia marginata
ATGATCTGGCTGTTCCAGAGGGATTTCTTCCAGCCCTTGCCAAAATAGAGCTGTATCTTGTTCGTAGGACCTTTACCAGTGCCAAAATCAAAATCGCGAACTTCGTCTTCGTCTGCTGGCTGGTATAGAAGGAAATCGTGCATGACATTGACATCGTATGTAGTTTTCCAGACGTGCAAGACAAGATTCTGATGATGCGTCGAGCTCAACTGGCAAGAAGGAAGCAAGGAGCCAACTTACGTCGACTCTCCTAGATGCGAACAGATTCATTGTAGCTTTTTGCTCTCGAATGATGTCCTTTTTGGGATGATACTTGACTTTGCGGGGTGAACTCCCAGTATTAATATTCATGTTGACACCAAGCCGAGCCGCAAGTAATCGCAGTAGCTCCGATGTCTCGTCTATCGCCTGAGGACAGTTGGCCAGGCCTGATGATTTGTCTATGAACGGAGGCTCATCCTCTGTGGAGACTGGTTGGAAGGACCCGGAGACTTTCAATCTTGGCATAAGAGTTGCGACTGTCTCGTTGCTTAAGAAACGGGCACGCTGTAATGCTTTACTCTCTTTCATCCTCGCAGGAAACTTTGCTGGAGATGGGTGAGGCGGGGAACTTGTGAAAGAATGAGTAGGAGCTCAACGAGATGAAAGACTTGTGGGAGAGCGAGGAGCTTCATCTGAGTGTATCTCCGTGGAAGTCTGGGCAACTTGACGTCATTCTGATGCCAACTTGTACAGATATTAGTTTTCGTTAGATGGTACATATCATTGAGAAGAATAAATACCTTGTCGCATGCGGTGCGTAGCTGAGTATTTGTCTGGCGTGTTTCCTCCAAAGTTCGTTGCATCTCAGCCAACTTTTCCTCCTATGCGGCAGTCAGTGACAATCGCAATTACCGAAATGAC
Source organism: Megacollybia marginata (assembly GCA_003313965.1). NCBI lineage: Eukaryota > Fungi > Basidiomycota > Agaricomycetes > Agaricales > Porotheleaceae > Megacollybia > Megacollybia marginata. Next base: position 2,626 of record QLOY01004171.1, read on the forward strand.
TCACCAAGCCTTGTTTAAGAGCCGCAATCTGAGTTTCCTACACAGATTAAAGTTTGTTCGAGTCTGTCTTTTTGAGCAAGACTTACCAGCATCCTCTCTCTTTCATGAGCCTTCTCTTGCAACTGAGACTGGAGAACCACTTGCTGAGTGCTTGTCAGCTGTGAGACGTGGTAAGGGAGGATAGGATGCTACCCACCGCTTCCTTTGAGTTTTTTAACTGGGTTTCCTGTGAAAGAGTTAATGTGTTGTGATACAGGGCAGACACGGCCTACGCACAATTTGAGATGCATGTCGCTGAAACTGATATGTCTGGGTTTCGAACCAACCCTTCTACTAGGTATCAGTCTAAAGTTGCCACATACTTGACTCGACTCTCACCACGTCAGTGTACAGGGCCTGCATCTACGTAGTTCTCAATATCTGACAAAGAATGGGTTATTGCTACTACCTTTTCCCCATATTCTGCATCCTTCCTTTGCAATTCTTGAGTCATGTCCTCTTTCTCGGCCTAAACCTGTCAGATTTGAAACAGAGATCGGTTTGCTCCTTGCCTGTAGGTGCGCCATCTTTGCAGCCTGATCCTCCTAGCAAGATTGTCAATAACCTAACGGAGACATGAGACTGGGCCTACGCCTTTCTTCTGTGCGTTGTTCAGAGCGATTTGCTACTATGGTTAGTCTACACGTTCCGTTCCTTATGCCTACTCACCAACAGGCTCACTTGCTCCTGCATGGATGCAACAAATTGACCCATTTCCTCAACAGTACCCTCCACGCTGGCTTGCGTCGGAGAGGTCAACTGTTGCATCAGCTTCTGCTGCTCTTGCAAATGCGTAGAGAGCTCATTGTACTTGGCTTGCGTTACGCTGAGCTGTGATTGCATCGCTTTCAGATCTCTCCGTAGATCAATTGCGTTGAAGCGCCAGTACTGTTTGAGTTCTGTTTCACCTTTCATGACTTGATTTTCTGTTGCACGCTGTTTGTTCGGCCCGACGTCACCATCGCCTGGTGCAGGAGAAGCAGCTCTAGAGTGCATAGTACTGTGTTCACTGGCAGACCGTGAAGGATTCATTTGCTTCGACTTACTCCTTGTCCGTGTCCGGTTTAATAGTTGGCTATAGGTATACGCGTAGTGAGTGTCCAGCCAGTCATTGTTCTCTCGAAAAGGCACCTTCGAAGATCCACATTTATTGTACCGGCGCGTATCAAGAAGTAGAAACAATAAGCTGAATAACGGCCGATACAATTGTTCTCCACTCCATGCGTCATGTACCGCAGATCTCAAAGTTCTCTACCTGCTCAGTCCGACGTCGCGCCTAAATTCCGGCAAAGACCATCCAAATGGTGTTGGAGTCGGAATGGGCTGAGCTTTAATTTTACTAGCAGCTGCCCTGCTAATTGTGTTAATTTTCATGTACAGTCTTGCGGCCTATTGTCATAAAAGTACATTATCTTTGTCTCCGCTTCGCTGCTTGATCAGATATCCTTTTTTTAAAGGACCGTATTCGTTTGAGCAAATCGTTTCACCGTCCTCACCTACGCCAATTGCATTGTCTGCCGCCTCTCACAATCATCAATGTATCCATTGCTTGCTGCTCGTGCACGACTGCGCAAAACACTGCGCAAAACTGTATGTCAATTCAGTATAGCTAGATTAACACTTACCATGCAAAAGCTTGGAGCTGGCTCCTCATTCGAACAACTGGCCAACGAGATACTTACCGAGCATGTCGCTCCTAATCTCAGGGAAAACGACATGTTTAATCTTACCAACACCTCTCGTTACTTACGCGACGTATTCACCTATGCATTCAAAAAGAAGTTTCCCTTATGCCTGGAAAGGGGTGATCGCCTCAGTCTCAGCGGTTTGACATCGTTTCAAACAGCCGTTATCCACACCTCCTCAGGAGCTCCTCTTGTCATATCCAGTATTTGTGCCATGATCACAAATCACCAGCAATTATGCCTTTTCATCCATATTCTCCGTAATATCAATGATACCCTCCACATTCCCCGCATCTCTCTGGATTTCTATTGCCCGGGACGTGTTCGATTTCGAGCGGCTGAAGTCCAGGTGCTCTTTATGGTCCTGCCCTTGTTGCACCCTGAATCCCTCATCATCACTGGTTGTGAGGTCGATTCAGCACCCATCCATCGATGGAACTTCAAAAACGTCAAATCAACGTATCAAGAATTACACATATCCGAATGCTCACTCAACACCGCCCCTTTCAGCGATTTACTCGGATTTGCCAGGACAGGTCAGCTCAGATCGCTCGAGCTTCCAAATATTTTGCCTAGAAGCGAAGCATACGTTGATTCTTCGGGTATCATCAGCAAGATAGGATCTACTTCCCTCAAAGACGTTAAGCTCAGAGGACGCTTTACCGTCAATGCTATTGTCAAGCTCTTGGTTGCGTCCCCATACATCCACTCTCTGCAACTTGGGGCGACCCCAGCCTCCGGAATCAAGTGTGGGAGACGCACGACACTAGTGCATGGACTGTTGGTTTCTTTGAGTGGAAGTATCTCTTATCTTTCTGTTCTCGCAGACTGCATCGAGATGCCGCGTCTGCAATTTCTGAATGCGACTCCAGACAACCAACCGCCCACCAACCAAACACATAGGACGTACTGCGCCAAACTCAACCACTGCTTAGAACTATGGAGGCCGCGAAGGCTTTCTTTGTCCCTTCCTCGTACTGAGGCCCGGACTCCAAAGCTATTGATGTTGGAGAAAAACGCCCTCAGTCAAGTTGAAGCACTTGTGCTCTCAGGCAGCGAACTGTACCAGAAGGAGACTTTGGTGGTAAGCCGTAGTCATGGATCGAGATACACTGTTACTTACTTGAATTCCAGCCTTGGGTACTTTAGATCGTTGAAAACGCACCCAAGCTGCGAATATTTTACTTACACCATCATCACGCCGGCAGGATGGCTACAGAGGATATCATTCAGACAGTCAAAAAGAATTTTCCCTTGATTTATATCAAGCATTGTTACCGTACAAATTGAATGTATATGTAGTGCTTCTTGAATTGGGTTGGACACCTTTGTCGGACAAGTTGCGCTTACGATGTTCAGAGTTATTCCATCCATCGTTCTGTAGCAATCTACCGAAGCGTACTCACCAACAGGCAACAAATTTTCAAACCGACACAGATAGTGGTTTAAAACGAAATTCATGTTTGTATCGGGAACGTAGGCAGAGGAACATGGTTTTACAGGAATCTACGATGCTAGAAAACACATTAGTAAGACACTGTGAGTGAAGAATGAACCTATCCTACCAGAGGGGGCAAAAGACGACCAGCCAGTAACGTACCGCTACCTGCAGCGACGACACATAGAGCAGAAGACCAAGATGCCGCCTAAAGTTACCAGTACCACGTCAGCACCGACGACATCAACGAGATCAACGACTTGCCGGGTGGACTGCGTTGGAAAGGATGAAATAACAGCGAGAAGGCGTCAGAGACGTGCATAGAGGAACTAAAATGGTTAGTGGCCACGTCAGCACCAATGTACCTACCGAACAGACCGCGTTCATGGGCAGAAGTGTCGTTCGTGAGCAGTAGATACGGCCTGCTACGTTTAAGGAGTTCACGGTACTAGAATATAAGTCAGACTATTGAATTTTACTCACCGGGAAGGCAGACGAGAATACCAAGCCAGAAACTGGCGCCGGTGACAGCAACTTACTGAACAGACCATTAACACGAAGAAGAGATGCAGCAGTAAGGCAGAATCACCAAGTGGCGTTGAACACCGTTTGGATGAACACCATTTGGATTGGCAGGAGAGGTCAGATACTGACGGCGACATGTACGGAGACAAGAGAAAAGATCACGTGTGGCCGACAAAATTCCACTTAGGGTGATCCGACATGGCCTGCGCATGACAAGCCGGGATCACCCGGGCTACAAACGACCGCGTCTTGCACGGTCACCGTACGGCAAGTATTAATTATAGTAAAAAACTAAAAATATTTACTACTGAAAAAATGTAAGCAAAAATGAGACGTATTTGGAGAATAAAAATCTTGATAAAAACGAACCGAATTATCTCAAGTATTTACGACGTGAATACTTGTTGTTTCAGAGCAGTCAAAACATACGCGAATTCTTATTGTATTCCCTCTCGTATTTACTCTACTTATACAACTAATTTTAGCACCAGTATTCATCGGACCAAAATGCTGGCAAATTCCAGACGTTATCCTCCTGCCAAAACGATTTGTTTTGGCTCCCGTTTTTACTCAGGTAAGTCTACATCAAATTTCTTTCGTATTTATTCTAACTTTTATCCTGCAAAAATTCCAGCAAAAATTCTCAGATTCCCGCCGTGTGAATTGGTAGCTATGTTCCAAGGGGGTACCAGAAATAAAATCCAGTACTGCACATCAACTAATTTTTTAAGGACCTTCTGGCTGGACCCAAGGGGGCACTGGAAATAAAATTGAGTACCGCACATCGACTAAATTTTTAAGGACCTTCTGGCTGGACCTACCTACCGCAAGGTCAGGTGTATTGCCTTTTAAGGCAAGAGTTCCCATATCTGGATTCCTGGGGTAGGAAGTGGATATATGAAACAGAGTAATGTAGGTTTTTATACTTAACATTACCTTGTCTGCATGTGTCAACCCACATCTGTAGCTGACGTCCTGGCACATCATACCATCATGTGACCCAGGGTAGAATTGAGTCGATAAGCCATTGGAAGCTGTATCACTGTGAGGAACAGTTATTTGCAAGTCTTTGATGTTGTTTCAAGAGCTTTGAAGCTCAATAAAACCATATAATGCCAAAAAAATAGTGTGTCAACTAAAATTTTTAGACCCTGGATGGTGGACCTACCAACGTCTGGTACGGGATTCCTGGTCCGGTGCCCCCTTGGCTGGACCTACCTACCAGAAAGTCACATCTATTGCCCTTTTAGGCAAGAACAACTCCATGTCCAGCTTTCCAGGGTAGGAACTGGTTTATACATACATGAAACAATGTAATGACTCTTTTATCTACTCTTATTTTCTCTGCCTGTGCCAACTCACATCTACAGCTGACAACCTGGTACATCATGCCATCATGTGACCCAGCATGGAACAGTTATTTGGAGGTCTTTCATGTTGTTTCAAGAGCTTTACAGTTAAATTAAAGCATATAATCCCAAAACAATTGAGTGTCAACTAAATTTATAAGACCCTCGATGGCAGACCTACCTACTAATGTCTGGTACAGGATTCTTGGCCTGGTGCCCCCTTGCTATGTTCTCATGTAACTGATTGGAATCTGAGATTTTATGCAAACCTTTTACTCTGAGCTCTCAGCAGGCTCTAGTTTGCTTCCACTATTATGTTTCCCATGTGTCTCTAAATTCTATGGGCCATCCTGAAGGGTGGCAGTTCCAAGTCCAAAGCCTTGTAACTAGACCCCTGAGGTGACATGAGGGTATCCACGCCTGCCTAGCCATTTTGCAGATGGGCATTGCAATATTCCCTATTTCAATCATGAATTCAGAATTCCTCATCTGACCAACATCTGACGGTGTCACAAGCCTCTCAAAATTTATGAAGTCACAGGTCTCGGAGCTCTCAGATGCATGTATGAACCATGCCAATACAATTCATTGCAGCTTTGAGTCTATCTAGACATTTGTATTGGTGTGGCCCATATATGGTGTTGGAGGGTGAGGTTGATGAAAGTGTCGGGGTGACACTAGCAGGCATTTCCATGATATGCACTGGTAGTGCTGGTTAGTAACTGGGTAAACAACTACTTACATCCTGTTAGGACAGTGTGATTAGACTTGCATTTGAGGTAAGGCTAAGAGCAAAGTAACTAAGTACTCAAATTATCCCTAGTACTACTACACAGCTTATATACCAACTACTTGGTCTGTGCATATATACAGTGACCACCAAAAATATTGCAACATGTGATTTTTTTGGCAATGTAGGGAATAGCAGGTGAATGGCACAACAGAATGCAATGATTATTAGGGCAAAATTATAGCCCATGGGTTGTAGTCTATGTATACAGAAACCTGAAGATGTTGGCATGGTTGACTAAGAGATACAGGCCATCAGAATCAAAACATTGCAGAAATGCAGTCTATTCACTCAATATTCACCAATGAAAAACAATGAAAGCAGACAATTCTGGGCTCTAAACTCTAGTAACATGTCCACCCACCCTTTGCCTGCATTACTGCTTCCATTTGAGCTGGTAAGCTGTCATATAGCTTATTGCACAGCTCCATTGACAGATTACCCCACTCTTCCTCCAAATTTTTGAATAGCTCATCACCATTGCATGCTTGATGTGGTTGAGGTCTGGGGAATTCACAGGTCAATTGAGTAGGTTGAAGTCGTTTGTATCAAGCCAATTTTTCGCACACTTGGATTGATGCTTTGGATCATTGTCCTGTTGAAAATAAATGGAACGTCAATCAATATCATGATCATCAAGGGTTCCAAGAAGGCCTCTCCCCAATATATCACAGTATTGCTCAGCATTCATGTTGCCATCAACCTGAATCAGCTGGCCAAACCCATTTGCAGTGATGCAACCCCATACCATGATTTGACCACCCCCATGCTTCAATATCTGCTGTACATTACAGGAGTCAAAGGCCTCTCCAGGTCTCCTTCGACACCACTGAAGCCCATCCGACCCATAAAGCTGAAACTTGGACTCATCAGAAAAAATGACAGTGTGCCAATCTCGGGCATTCCATTCTTGGTGAGTTTTAGTGAAGTTTAGATGATGTATGTGATGAACTGGATGCAGTAATGGGACTTTCCACTTATGATGGCCATGCAGGCCCTCTGCCCCAAGTGTGCACATTATTGTTTGTGGTGAAACCTCAGTAAAATGGTCATGCTGGACTGCTGTCGCAGTATCAAACTGCCCAGAACGGATGAGATGGCATGCTTTATGGCGCTCATAAGCATCCAAAGCCTTTGGACAACCCCTGCCAGGTGTCTTGGCATAAAAATTCTCCTTTCCATGGTATTTGTGCCATGTACAACTTGCAGAAGACTTATGGCAACCAAGTTGTTCTGCAATCTGTTGAAATGAGAAACCGGCTTTACAGAGGGCAACAACACATGCTTGTTTAGTTGGTGAGAGCTGTTTATGATGACTCATAGTCTCTATTGTAAGGGCAGTGCATAAAAAAAGGAGTACAGGCATGACATACCTGTCAATCGTGGTGGTTGGACTGTGTGTTGATGTTTGTTAGTGTGCCAAATAAATACCCTACATGACATAGCCTGTATACAGCACTATAGAAGGTATCCACCTTTCTGAGATTTTATATACAGAAACTACAAGTCCTATGCTATGACTTTTTTCTAATAATTGTATCGTCTGGTCGCTTAGTTCACCCACTATTCCCTACATTGCTGAATAAATCATGTGTTGCAATATTTTTGGTGGTCACTGTAACTCAGCCCACAGAGCTAGCTTCTATCTACTGCAGACAGTCAGCATATTCCCAGAGGGAGTGATGCTATTGAACAGAATAACTTAGGAGTATATGTAATCACTCCATATCTTTCCTATTGGTTGATAGCGTGTATTCCAGTATAATGTCAGTGTTTACATCAGACACATGAGTGACACAGTGTCATGACTCAAACACTAATGTGGTAGACACTAGAATTGACAATAGTAAATATGTCCTTATCCACAGATAAATCCGCAACCCTACCCTTGTCTAAGGGTCAGATAGATGGAGGGTATGGATGCAGATTGCTCCAAAAATACCCTTGGGTTACCTGTGCTCTTGCCTAGTATCCTTAGTAAAAGGTAATACCTAATTTCCTTTTGAGATAATCAAATTGTACACAACCAAGATTCTTTGTAAGTATGTCTGCAATCTGATCTTTAGTTGGTACATGCAACATTTTGACTCGTTTCTCTTCAACTTGTTGTGCTTGGTTTGTTTGTCAGCAACAGGATTCGAGGCTATGAATAAAGAGCCTCCATTGTCACCAACCATAGATGTTGTATGATTAACAAACTTAACTCCAAGTTTGTTGAACAGGTTTTGAACCCAAATGACCTGTTTACAACAGTCACATAAAGCCATATATTCGGCTTCAGTGGAAAATAGCGCTATAGTGGTCTGCTTGTGGGAATTCCAGACAACTACAGCATCAGCTATCTTAATGAGGTAACCAGTCTGTGATCATCTATTATCTTCATCTGATGCCCAATCAAGGCTATCAGAGCTGATACATCTGATCATCCATTAAATACAAGTTTATAATTGGTAGAGCCAGCCAAATACTTCATCACATATTTAAATGCTGCTTGGATGGATTGACTGAGTATTGCAACAGTTTGATGACTGCATATGCAATGTCTGGTCTTGTACCAAGTGTAAGATAGGAGAGAACCAATTATTGACTGATATTGCTTCTTAAGTGCTTCATCAACTGGCTCAGTATTGACCATGGGTTTGTACCTGGCAGGTAATGGAGTTTGCACTATATTAGCATTCTCCATGTTGAAACATTTAAGAATTTTCTTCTGGTATGCTTGTTGGTCTAGAGTGAGAGTTCTCTTCAACCTATCTCTTGTTATAGTCATGCCCAGACATTCTTTACATTCCCTGAGATCATGGCATTCCCACTTTACCATGAACTCTTGCTTCTTTTAGGTCCCATAAAGATTGCATCATCAATGTATATGTTACAATCACATATCCTCGCTTATTTCTGAAGATAAAAACTCCTGTGTCTGACAAGCAGTTTACAAAGCCCAATTCAATCATTGAGACTTGGCACTCTTTCCACCATTCTAGGCTTGCTTGTTTGAGACCATATAAGGCATGGAGTAATTGACAAACTTTCCCAACTTCTTTCTATTTCCAAAAATCCTTTTATTACCAATCTGGCACATTTACAGCCATCTGTCTTGGTATTAAACACCCAGTGGTTTTGAATAGCTTTTCTTCCTTTGGGTAATATGACTAATTCATAAACTTTCCTTTTCGCCAATGTGTCCAGTTCCTCTTCGCATGCCTTTAACCATTGTTTCTTTTCTGTTTCAGGAAGTTTCAAAATATCTTTGAAGTTCCATTCCTTTTCAGTCTCAGAAACAGGCATTGCAAAGTTGAGAAGTGATAGATACAATTCTTCTCCCCCTTGTTGTGTCACCATCCTCACTTCCGCATTTGCACATGTGCAAGTCCAGTTTTGAGGGTTGCCCTGGTTATACCAGTAAGCATGCCCTCCTTCATCAACAGCTTCCAGCCAACCAGGCCGTAGAGGTTGCTGAATGGGTGGAGCCTTGATATTAGAAGGTGGAGGAGGTGGTACAACATGATGACCAGCACTATGATACACTGGTTTTGTGGCTAAGCTTATAAACTGGCAATGTTACCACCATAAGGTTGACTAGAGAGTCAAGATGTGGCTATTAACTTGTCTATAGTCTGGCGTTACTTCTAGACTTGGTGACTGAGTACATGTCTAAACTTGGAAACTTGTTTGCGGTCGTCTTTGCTCAAGACTAGACTGTATACTGAGTTTGGTTATACTTAAACAAGGCTATGTGGAAGGACGGAGTGACTTACTAGTCGTCACTCCAACTTCAACCCAATTTCCTATTAAAGTAACTGTTTCTAGATGTATTCAATATCCCCTTATCCACCAATAATCTAATTCAATATTCAAAACACAACTCTGTCATCCAACAACTCAAATGATTCAAAATTCTCTACTATCAAAGAAAACACTATGTGTTTCATCTCACTAGTATATACAACATATTGAATCCGTTCGTTGATTATGAAGGTGAATAGTAAAAAAACCAATGTCTTAGCTGGATAAGTTCAGTGCACGGTGACAGACTAAGCCACATCCTGATATGGGAGGTTGCCCCAGGCACACAAACCAGTAGTTTGAGTTCAGAGTAATCACTGTTGATCAATTCAATGCAGCCTATACAGACTGAGCCATGTAGCGATAAGGTCCGAATGCTATGTATGGATAATTAGCAGCTTGAAGACCCAGTCACTGATTTTTTTGCAAAACTTAGTACGAGAGGCATCACTCAAAAGTACCACAGAATTCTAGGACTGGATACGATACCAACTAAGTTACATACCCACTAGATGTTAGAACTCTGGTCATTCAAGTGCACAGTCAACGGAATCGCAATCCTTTCGCAACTTTGCAACTTGAGAAACCTTTAAAAACTATGAGGCAGAGTCACTAATACGACTTGAGAGCTTGAGCAACTATGCTGCATGGTCACAGATTACTGGCACTGGCAAGTTCGACAGTGATTCGAGCCGTCGAAGACCGAGTTGTGTACCACGGGTCATCCAGCATAGAGATGTCAAGTCGTACGCGGTTGCGGACCGACTTATGGTCATGTCAAGAAGGTCGATCGAAGACAGCTAATACGCAAACTCAGAGCGTCCACAGCACTATAGAGCCTTCAGAACTTAGATTACAAAAAGACTCGAGTCGCTCAAGACTTGGCACTATCAAAATAGAACAACAATGATGTGAACAAAGCACAACTTGAGCAACTAGGCTATTCGATCGCAGAGTATCAACACATTACTGTATGCAAATGGAGTCATCGGTATGTACTTGCATTAGTTCTGAGACAGGTATCGGACTCGGCAGAAGGATCGAACCATCGTCGTCACGCACAAAAATTTCACGAAGTGTATACCCCATACACGCTACACAGACTGAACAATGTAGCAGTAACTAAAGAGGAATGTGAGATATACATGATCGTGATCAGTGAACTTGAGGCGTCGCTGCAAAAGGGATTGGTAGAATGGTTGACCGCTCAGAGAGGATGTTAAGTACCTTCATTGGTGATGAAGGTGAATTGGAAAGAATACTGTATGCAAGTGGTGTGATTCCTGTGGTACTATGTAGCTCTCACCATGACCAGACTGCCTGAAGGCCAAGCTAGCAGTAGAACAGTCATCGGCGCGGAAGAAGGATCGAACCATCGCCGTCATATGCAAAAAGTAGTCGACCCAATGCACGATACACATACGCTGCACAGACTGAACAACGTACCCGACAATAACGAAAGGGGAATGTGGGGTATAGATGATCGTGACGAGGCAACTCGAGTCGCTGCGAATATCGACCGCTCATTGCCGAGAATTCACATATTCTTTATGTGATACAAACCGTGTTGTGTATTCCGGGAGAGGATGTTAAGAACCTGTCAAGGTGAATAGCAAAAACCTACTGTATGCAGAGGGTGTGTGGCACATCGGTATGTAGCTATCATCGGCGCCGAAGAGGGATCGAACCATCGTCGTCATATGCAAAAAGGCATACACTTACTTGCCTATCATACGCTACACGGACTGAACAACGTAGCAATAACAAATGTGCAATGTGGGGTATAGATGATCGTAATGAGGCAACTCGAAGGCGAGTCGCTGCAAACAGGATTGGTAGAACGGTCGACCGGTCCGAGTCAATCATATTTTGTAGACGCGAATTGTGTAGCACAGAAGATTCCGTATGGAAAGGATGGTCGTTGCTGATGAAGGTCAATTGGAAAGAATAGCAAAAACCTACTGTATGCAAATGGTGATTCCTCGGTATGTACTTCTCACTGCCTCGTCGTCATATGCAAAAAGACAGATCTCTACCTCACGATAAGTACACGCTATACAGACTGAACAACGCAGCACTGACAAGCATGGAATGTGGGGTATAGATTCTTGAGCGATTCGTTCGTTGCGAACAGGATTGGTAGACTGCTCCGATTCAATCAATCATGTCATTGCAGACGCGAGTTGTAGCACAGAAGATTCTGCAATGAGAGGATATTAATTGGAAAGAACAGCATAAACCAATGTCTAAGCTGGGTTTGAGCGCACCCTGGAAGATTAAGCCACATCCTGATGCGTATGGAATGTTGGGTAATGATACATGACCGACGACTTGAAGGGTTGGATGTTCGCAAAAGGAAGGCGAATGATCATCAGAGAAAAAGAAGATCGACAATCGCCGGAGTTGTTGTGTCGTACTACGGAGAAAGAAGGGAGGTTGTCTCGGGCTCAAAAAATTACGGTTCTAACCCAGAGTGATGCTATACAGACTTGAGCTCGAGCACATAGCCTTGGAATATGGGATATACACGGAGATGAAAGGTTGGAGTAGAGCTTCAGGACTGCGCAACTCGAAGACAAAGAACTTCTGACAGAGTTTGAGCTCAGCGATTGGCCAGCGAGCATGCACCTATGCTACCAGACCGCATGATACCTGGGCTTGAAGCCTTGATGCATTTAAGAGAGGCGTATGATTCGGACTCGGAGTGAACAGCAAGCATGAGAGGATACGCTTGGACACCATCAAATCAGCTTGTTCGAGCAGTTGTTCGCATCAACGCTTGATGCGGATTGGTCGGCACCGAAGAAGAATGGCATCCAACATGTACACGTGACCCGCTCCTTTATCATGACCGATTCTGCGAGCTCACAGTCGACAACACCTATGCTGCTCACGCCT
>QLOY01004185.1:1235-15989 GCA_003313965.1 Megacollybia marginata
ATCGTCCTATACGTAGTACTGTATAGGGCTGGTAGTCTGTCCATAATCTATGCATAGGTTTTATATTATATAATTTAAATAAATCAATTTGTGCCGTGTTTGCCATATCGTGCCGTGGCTCTGCCAGGCTATGCACATATTAGCTGTCCAGAATCTATTCAAAACCTCTTTGGAAAGCTGTCAGTAATTTATGCATAGATGCTACAGCATCTGGTGAAAATGATGAAACGAAATGAAGCTACAATGGCCATGTGTGTACTCGGTCTGATGAGTCAAAACTGATGAGAAATGATATAGAAAGGCAATGCCGTGAGTGGGTATCCATGTGCTGCGCCACCGATCGTGTTTTATTTGAAATGCCAACCTCCTCAGATTTGCTACTTTTGAAGAGGCAGCCGATCCTGTCCATATGCTACACGTGTGTTGAAACATGTTTCACTGGTTTTGGGCGAGTCCGGAAAGACCTATCGATCATCCATGCATTGTGGCAGATGGTCGGAAGTCCTCTGAGACCCCTATCTGATGCTTTCCGTTCTGAGGGCCTTGCATTAGCAAGACAACCATGCGGTAAAGTCTGATGACAAATGTGATGCATAGTCAGGTGCTTTTCTGGGTCTATAGCTCTCTCTCTGCATTCTCTTCCTTCCTTTTCTCTCTGAGGAGCCATCACATGACTTTGTAGTTAAACTCCATAGCTAACGCTCGATACTTCTCGTGCAGATAGACAACTGATCAAGTAAATCAGTTAGTTAGGTTCCTTGACCACAACATTTAGTCCATAGTGTCCATGAACCATGGAGTTGGCCAGAATACTATTGCCTACACAGCTGCAACCTGGCCAGGACCTGGCCAAGCCTGTGAGTAGAAGGAATGATAATACTATTAGTATAACTAACTACACCCTAATAGTACTGTCAATAGTACTAATCCTCACAGCTGCCCAACCCAGCCAGTAATATTCTTAATACTATGCTGCTCATAGCCTATACAGGCAATTAGTATTATAAATACTACCTTGAAGCTGGCCAAGTATAGATAGTACCAATAATACTAATCCTCACAGCTGCCCAACCCAGCCAGTAATATTCTTAATACTATGCTGCTCATAGCCCATACAGGCAATTAGTATTATAAATACTACCTTGAAGCCGGCCAAGTATAGATAGTACCAATAATACTAATCCTCACAGCTGCCCAGTAATATTCTTAATACTATGCTGCTCATAGCCCATACAGGCAATTAGTATTATAAATACTACCTTGAAGCCGGCCAAGTATAGATAGTACCAATAATACTAATCCTCTCAGCTGCCCAACCCAGCCAGTAATATTCTTAATACTATGCTGCTCATAGCCATACAGGCAATTAGTATTATAAATACTACCTTGAAGGTGGCCAAGTATGGATAGTACCAATAATACTAATCCTCACAGCTGCCCAACCCAGCCAGTAATATTCTTAGTACTATGATGCTTGAGACTGGCCAAAAGTGGATAATACCAATAGTACTAATCCTCACAACTGCCCAACCCAGCCAGTAATACTCTTAGTACTATGCTGCTCAATGCTCATGCAAGTACTATAAATCGAAGCAGGGGCCAATGGATGTTTCGAATTAATACAGATAAATGAATTATATAGCTCCATCAGCTCCCCACTATTCAAACTGATGCGCTGGTAGCGGGAGCGCTCAAGGTTTACCACGACAGCGGGACGAGGCTCTGAGTCTTACAACAATCAGTGTGTATATAGTAAGCTGAAAATGACTCACAATTTCTTTTTGGACACTTCTACAACCTTCTGCAGGACGGTAGTCACCTCCTTTACCAGCTTTGTCCATTCCTCCACACACCCTATTGCATAACGATCTTCTTTGACCTTAGAGTATGTCCAACCGTGATGATGATGAGACCATGATGACCACCACACCAAAACTTTCTCTTCCTGACCTCTTCAAAGACCTTCACACCATCAGTGGCTCCCAGTAACTTGTAAAACATCTTGCTGCAGATATGGTTGGTCCAGAGGACAAGAAAATCATCTGGGAAGGACATCAGCACCAAACCGTGAAGTGGCTGCGCATTGAGCCATGGTTGCATAACCTGCACTAACTTCTGGTCTGCATGTTGTCCTTCCCACCTGTTTTTTTGCATGGGAATTTTATCAACAAGATCCAAGCAGGTGAGCATCTTCTCTGCAAATTCAGACCATTCTTGGCCCATATTGATGCATGTGTCTTCATCAAGACCAGCAGCATCCAAGAGAGACCAGTCTGATGAACAACATTCATGTTGCGACAGGGGTGGACAAACAACAGACTCACCAGTCATACTATTTGGCAAAGATGGATGGACGGTTTGACTATCTATCTCAATTCATCGATTTACTGTCTGTCTGTCCATACCTGATGCATCATGAGTGCTAGCTGATATAATGAATGGGATTAGTATTATTAGTAGTATTATTACTTACTCTTGAGCCGGGACTCCTCAACAGGACTGTGAGGCCCCGGCTGTCTAGTCGCCATACCTAGTAAAGTTACTTACTACATCAGTGGTAAAAAGCATGTTAGAACTTGCCGGTTTCAAGATCGGAGGCAGACCTGCTCATCATACCAGAGACTGCAGCCACCAAAGCAGCATATTGAGGGACTCTGAATCCCTGAACAGATGCCAATTGTGGACAGTCTGAAAACAAGGGATCATCCACCTCGTGCTCTGCAATGAGCTGAGCATCACAGAGCACCATACCAACACCGAGCAGTAGAGTTTGAGTAGACTCCATGCTGAGATCTCCTTTTTTAGGGAGATAGGCTTTCTGTTCAATCCTCTCTTTGAATATGTCAACAGGTGCATCCCGCCCAGGATCTTCAAAGAAGGTAGATGGAAGATGAACAGTGGGGGCCTGCCAGGAAGCCCAAGGTGTTTGGAGAGAGCAAGGGAAAGATGACCAAAGGGGCCTATCAGCAGCATACTGACCATTTCTGAGAAAGAAACCAGAAGGTATGAGGAAAAACTCACCTTGGCCTTGAAAATTTTCACGACATTGTGGAATGCAGCAACTTCACATATCACTTCGATAATATGCCATTTCTGATCCACAGAAAGACCCATTGAGGAGGATGGCTGGTTAGAAGAATTGGGCATCGCAATGGCTTTTGGCTTGGTCGTCATCTCCTCATGAATCTGAGATTTGTTTAGATCCACTTTGGGCTTCTTTCTCACTAGTTCATCATCATTTCCATCAGAAGCTGAACATTTCAGCTTCTTTGCCGCTGAGATAGAACGAGCAGGCACCATCTCCTCATCCTCATTCTCCACTTCCTCAAGCAGTGGTTTGGAAGGTGCCTGCTGCCTTTGTTCAGGGGTGGTAGCCTTTGCCTTGCCAGCTCGAACACTTGTGGTGTCTTGGGAATCGGTCCACTGATATGCTGGTTATGCAGCTAGACCTACAAATCGACAAGAACTACCTCCTAGGCTATCCTAGAAGTCCGAGGATGAGTATAGGTTCGCTTAGAGTGTCCGTGATATTGATACTCGAAGGTTGAACACCCTCGGAGCTTCGACGCTCGTTACTAGCTGTTGATCTGTGACTTAGCTGGCTACTGAGGTTGGATTACTTAGTAAGGAGTACTATTAGGTGACAAGTGTTGTCAAGGAACCTGACTAGCTGATTTACTCGATCGGTTAATGTCTACTGGTACGAGAAGTATCGAGTGTTAGCTACGGAGTCTAACAACGAAGTCACGTGATGGCTCCTTGGAGAGGAAAGGAAGAATGAGATCGCAGAGAGAGAGCTAGAAACCCAGAAAAACACCTGACTCTGCATCGCATCCATCATCAGACCCTACCGCATGGTGGTCTTGATAATACATGGCTTTCAGAACGGAATGCATCAGACATAGGGGCCTCGGAAGACTTCCGACCATCTGTCACAGCGCAAGGACGATCGATAGGCCTTTCTAGGCTTGCCCAAAACCAGTGAAACATGTTTCAACACACGCGTAGCATATGGACAATAGCGGCCGCCTCGTCAGAAATAGCAATTCCGAGGAGGTTGGAAATTCAAATATACACGATCGGTGGCGCAGCATATGGATACCCACTCGCGGTGTTGCCTTTCTATGTCATTTCTCATCAGTTGTGACTCATCGGACCGAATACACGCATGGCCTTTGTAGTTTTGTTTTGTTTCGTCTATATTTATCGTTCTGTACAAGTATATAAGGACCCGAGGACCTAGTAATCAGTAGAGAATTAACGCCCCTTGCCTACCCTCGGGTATTTGGCTCAGTGTAATATCATTTGTTTGATTGATCTCAAGTGCGAGATTAGTTGCTAAGTTTGGATCTTGAGACTCGGTCTTGAGAGTTTTGGTCTTGTGTACTCAGGAATACGGAACTTGTCTAGAATTGAACCTAGATTGGTTGGGATTGGAACCCATCAATTGAACATTGTCTTAAGGTCTAAAGAACTGAACTTTGCAATAAGTCTTGCAACTCAAGCAAAACCACTTTGAAAGAAGTTTGATTTTTCGATCGAACTTTGCACGTTTAGAGACCCGAGGAGCTTCTATTCTAAAGATAGACTCCATATCCATACACTAAGCAACAAGACTCTAAAAAGTCGTCATCCGCAGAGGCCTTCTCTTGTGACAAACTTCAGAAAGAGCATTAACTCACACCCCCAGAATATAAAGAGAGACTAGTGCATCTCAGTAGGAGTTAGTGTGTGTTTTGGTGTTGTTTGTGGGTTGTGTTGTTGTGGATCGTTTTCCGTGCGACTTCCCTTGGCCATCACCTCTGCTCGCTTCTAGCGCCTGTCTCAGGTGTCGACAGCCCCGCACGTGTGCAGACCCCGCCCCGTAGCATTCCTATCACCGCTGTGTTGGGGGATCCTCTGGATTTGCTAGAGGCTGTGGTTGTTTCTCCCCAACAGGGAGATCGGAATTCCCTTTGAAGCGTAGTGGGACTCTCTCCTGCTGCTGCCTGCCTAGCCAATGATGATACAAACGCTCAACAGTGTGTTTGGGCATCTTCTCTGGGTCGCTAAGAAGAAGTCTGTCAGGGAGAAACCATGATTCAATGAGGGTTGGTGCAGTCTCTGGATTTGAAAGCTTGCTCCAAGGTGGTTTTGAATGACGATTGCCAGTTGCATCCCCTAAAAGGCAATCATCAGAAACAGTAATAGTAGTAATAGTAGTAACGATAATATTATAGATGATACTCATGATAACACTGAGTTACTAATGCCCGGATCACTTTCTTCATTCCTGCCAAAACATCCTTACTATCTGTAGGAAGCAGTGGTAAGATAGGCACTCTGCTGCTCCCAGTCTTTAAGGGAGCATACTGAAGCACCACCCATGAACTAGGATCCGCGCCCTTCACCTTTAGTCCTACAGGGCTGCCTACCTTCTTTTTGAGATCATCAGAATCACCTCCCTCTTCCTCTGTCTCACTGCTTGAGTCAGGGCTGGATAGCTCTCCTTGCTGCCTTGCACGTTCATGACTGTAAGCTTCCCATGTCGCATCCATGTTGATGTGATGGCCGCGGACAGTGGGGTGACAAGTCGAGAAGGTGGGCTCTCCATGAGATTCAGCACTTGAACAGTCAATCACAAAAAGAACTGAACGGATGCAGCACTTACTACCCAACATGGGGCTTTGCATCAGTCCCTATGAAAGAATACCACACCACCATTCTCATCCCCAGCTCTATATCCTGTTGCTCGATGAATCACTCAACACTCTTGCCATTGTCTTTTGTTGCGAGGCTTTATTTGACCTCTTTAATAGAAGAAACACAAATGAAAGGCTTACTTACCTTCTCTGAGTCATTCGATCTGGCTTCCTGTTCCCTTTTTTGATCTCATTGACCTTGGCCTGAAGTGCATTCTGCTCTGCCTTGTCTAAGTGAGACCACATGAAGTCTTTCATGGCTTTGTGATACTGCAATTGATGTTTGCCTTTTGCCTTGGCTTGTTGTTTCCCAGCCTCATAAAGGTCAGGGTGCTTAGCCTGGGCTAGCGACCGTATGGTGATCTTTTTGAGCCTTTGGGGCTTCTTGGAAGGTGCAGCACTATGTTCATTGGCCTGTCCTTTGCCAGCACGGTGACGGGCAGCATTAGAATTGAACCACCATTTGATGCGCTGGAGAAGATCACCCCAATTTTTGTCAGGTTGTGTGTAACGGATTTCACGAACAACCTCGTCCAAGAAAGATACACGGTCTTCCCCATAACGCTGGGCTTTGCTTGACTAGGATCTCTAGAGCCTCCTTTGTAACCCACATACTGGAAAGAGTCAACAAATGCACATGAACGTTGTTAAGGAATGATATTTGTAGTAGTAGTGGTACTACTAATAATACTATTACTACTACTACAAAAAACATACGTGAGCAGATGGAACTCACTCAGTATATATACATACAACCTGTGCTCAGGCCTTAATCTTCTTTCCACTTCAGTCTCCTGTGTTCATGTCCTCCTGCGAACGTTTCCTGCTTCTAGGTTTTTTGCTTTCACAGAGTGTTATTGTGCAGCAAAAAAGATAAGTAGAGACTCACCTTTTCTTCTCCACCACTTCTAACACCTTCTGCAAGATGGTGGTTACCTGTGCGACAAGCTTCTGCCAGCCCTCCAGAGTCCTGATAATACTTTCAGAGTGATTGCTGAGCTTCCTGTGCACCCACATGAGTCCCACAGCTATGATAATGATACTGTGGTGCCCATGACACCAGAACTTCTGCTTTGTCACCTCTTCAAAGACCTTCAGGCTGCCAATGTTACCCGTGAGTTTGTAAAACATTTTGCTGTGAATGTGTGTTGTCCAGAGGCCAAGAAAATCATCTGGGAATGCATCCACAGATGCTGGGCACCCTTCTCCGCTCAGCCATGGTTGCATGGCCTCTATTAATGTTTTGTCTGCACATTGTCCTTCCCAGGCATTTTCGTGCATAGGAATGTCACGGACAAGAAGCAAGCAGGCTTTCATTGCCTCAGCAAAGTCACACCATGGCTGTCCCCGCAGGATGCAGAAAATCTTGTCAAGACCAGCCTCAGACTCTTCCCAATCTATAGACGATGTTAATACGATACCAATGCTTCCGATGGAAAAATATCTGCCACCCATCGGCTAGTATCTATAAATCGAGTTTATCATCTGTAACAGAATAGTAATGTTAGTAGTAGTAATTGTAATAATAGCAATGTTACTCGCCAGTGCTTGGTGTCTCCACAGTGCTATTATCCAACGTTGTGATGGGGGGCCCTAGAAAGATCATCAATCACTCAATATTCAATCCTTGGACATGGTCTCCCTACCAGGTGATTGACCCCTGTGTTCCTTGCTCACTGGCTCCGTTTTCTTCGGGTCGCCTAGAAGAGTATTTTAACACACTTCTTGGGCCAAGGCAGAGCAGAAAACAGAGCACTTACTGTCCACTATATCTTCATGCATCCGAGGCACCAGAGCAGTGCCATCTACAGCCAAGCATTGTCAATTGTATGAGCAGCTGGCAATTGCACTCACCAGCAGAAAGGGGAGCTCCGTCACCATCCATTGAGGTAAGAGTGTGGAGTGTTGAAACAACTTGGTCTATAGGGTACAAAAGTATCAGTAGTAGTAGTAATAGTAATACTAATTAATGTTACCACCACTTTGCTTGCTTGATGCTGCAGCCTCAGCATCGTGTGCTTCAGTGGCTTCTGTTCATTTCATTAGCTTATTTTTTAATCACTATTTGCACTTACCAGGTTCACCCGTGTCAATCCTACCCATGCTGGATACCGCAGAAAGAAGATCAGCATACTGAGGCACACTAAACTCTGCTATGTGGGCCAAATCCGAACAATCTGCAAACCGTGGATCATCTGCCTCCCACTCTGCTATCATTTGTGCATCACAAAGCACCATGCCAACACCAAGGAGCAAGGTTAGTGCTGAGTCAATGCTGAGATCCCCCTTCTTGGGCAGATAGACCCTCTTCTCAATCTTTTTTCTAAAGAGATCGACAGATGATTCAGCATTGGAAGAAGGATCTTTTTGGAAGAAAGTAGCTGGAAGATGAGAAGTAGGGGATGTCCAGTCAGCCCAAGGTGTTGGGAGTGAACTGGGAAACAAGGACTTGAGGGGCAGGCCAGCATACTATTGTAACATTGAGAAACAAGCTCTCAAATTTGAGGATGGGCTTACCTTAGCCTTGAAAGCTCCAACGACGTCCTGGAAACCATGAACTTCACACACTGCCTCTAAGATGTCCCACTTCTCATCCAGTTCTGCATTTCGCTGGTTGGTTACCGTTGGGATGTCGGTTTCTGGAGATGTCCCACCTTGGTTTGGAGAGGTAATGTCAGTCAGTGGAGATGTTGCATTTCGCTTCATCTGCTTCTGTCTGCTGATCCAATGTTCGTAGAAACGCTCAGCGGTGGCCTTGGACATCTTCTCAGGGTCGCTAAGAAGAAGTCCCACAGGGAGATACTTTGATTGGATGAGGTTTGGACCTGTCTCTGGTTTTGACAATTTGCTCCAGGGTGGTCTTGCATTCGGATTGCCAGTTGCATCTCCTGAAGGTAATTAGTACAAAGAATATTAATAATAATAGTAATAGTAGTTTTTAACCCACTACCACTAATATGGTGGACGATCACTCACTATAGCATTGGGTTACCAGTGCTCTCATAACTTTCTTCATTCCAGACACAACATCTTTTCCACCAGCAGAAGGAATGGGCGGTAATATGGGCGCTCTGCCGAGGTTGTTTTTAAGCGTTACGAACTGGAGCACTGCCCATGATGTCGGTGCAGCTTTTTTTGTCTGCCGTCTTGCACTGTTGCTGGCCTTCTTTGTGACATCAATGGCTTCTTCTTCATCAGAGCCCCCGCCTGACTCAGAGCTGGATACCTCTCCTTGGCATCGAGCACATTCATGTGTGTAGGCCTCCCAGGTCGCATCCATGTTGATCTTGTGCCCATGTACATTGGGGTGTGAAGCTGAGAAGGTGGGTTCTCCAGGTGTTTCCGCACTTTCGAGTCATCAGCACATAATAAATGAATAGCGAAACATGCACTTACTACCCAGAATGAGGCTTTCCATCAGACCCCATGAATGAATACCAAACGACCATTTTCATCCCCAGCTCAATATCCTGTTCCTCAATAAATCGTTCGATGCATTCTCCCTTATCTTTCATGGCCAACCTTCAAAACGCCGTAAGAAAAAACGAATCTTGAACAGTAGGAGGTTACTTACTTCCTCTGTTGGTTCTGATGCCGCTTCAAAGTCTTCTTGTCCATCAAGTCCAGCTTGGCCAGCTGTTTTCCAGCCTCAGAAAGGTCAGTCGATTAATTACCGAACAGTAGCGCATACACACACCTTTTTACTAGAATTGACACCACCTTTGTCGGTGGCTGGATTGCGGGGACGGCTAGCGTTGGCATTGAACCACCACTTAACACGCTGGAGAAGATCGCCCCAGTCTTTATCATCTGGTCCGTGGCACGGATTTTGGCAACGACCTCCTTCAAAAAATTTACTCGGGAGGTTCCATAGTTTTCATAATATGCTGAGCTATGCTCTATGAGTATCTCTCGAGCCTCCTTCGTAGCCCACATGGTGAAAAGTAAGAAAGAACTGCACGTGCACATTGGTAATAGTATTTTTAATAAATCACCCAGTGGGCACATAAATAGCGCAATGCACGTGCACTGGGTAATAGTAATACTAATAGTAAATGGAGCAAAGGACTATTACTACTATTACTACTACTTCTTCTTCTTCTTCTTAGATGGAACGAACGTTATCTTGAGCAAAACAGTAATATTTCTTGTTAATTACGGGGTTACAGGAGAAGAAGGAGGTACTTGGGGGCTGCTCAGGACATTGCCATCAAGTGGTAGCTGTTCTACAAACCAATCTCCCTCAGAATCATGCGACAGCTCCTGGCCGCTATTCCACTTTCTCAATCCTGCATCCTTGACTGTAACTTTGTAATAACCACAGCACCGGCAGGTGTTGGTGATTCGAGAGTGATCTGGATGGATGTAGGGACGCTTCCAAGGTAGATATACTGAACACTTTGGACAGAAGATGGGTAGTGGTTGAGAGAACAGACAACGACCAGCGTGAGACCAGCTGAAGCGACGTAACCGGCTTTCTTCCAGAATGTAGATATCAGTGTGACTGCCCACTCTCCCCTGGCCGTTGAAGATGGGGCCTACAAAATCGGGATGGCGCTCGTAGTGGCGCAGTTCAACCAGAGAAAGAATAAAACTATGAACAAAGGCAGGAACAAGTTTCTCTGAACCAAAACCGATGATGTAAGGAATGGACGTGCTATTAAAATGGTTAACCAGGCTATGCATGCATATTAACGAGTCCTTACGCTCTCATAAGTGCAGTTAGATACTTCAAGGAACTCTCTTGCTTCCAAAAGCCACCTGCACTTAGGATAATCAGCTCGCTGGGCGAATCAGCTCTCTTGCTAATCTCTTGCTGAAGGTTCTTGGGGAAGAGCATCTTGAAAACATCCACAAAGTCATCTGAGGCAGGTGAGTCCTTTTGGTTGGTATATTTCAGCAAAGATGAGTCGGGTACGGATGGAATAGTGACAAATATGACGAGGCTACTAAAGCTAAGCAGGTTTCAGTGATCCAACCAACCATTGCAGGTCAAAGAACATACCAGCTGAGATCTCTACTCTCCAAAGCTTCCACTAGCTTACCCACACCATAGGCATAGTTTTGAACACCTTCTAGTGTCCCAAAATCAAACGGCATCTTGACGTATGAGACAATTCCTCTGGTGAGACTGTTTAAATGTTCATAAACAATGTGAGCAGTGGAACCAGTGGGAGGTTGGTCTTTACAATCTGCTAGGTGAATATCAAGAACTGTCGTATAGAAACCAGCAGAGTTTTGAAGGGTGGAACGATGATTAAAGGTAGTTTTGATTCTTAAAGGACGTGTCAACCACATCATAAAGCCCTTGTACAGAAATCAACAACTGTCCAAACTTTCGATTAGCACTTACATGGTATGGCTGAGACTCCCCTTCCTCTTCAGCAAAGCAAGGAGGGCAGAGGAATTTTCCACCATCGGCATCTGCTATAGTAACCTGACGATGGGATCTTAACGATAGGCAATCTTCACAAACACCATTTCGACAACCATTCCTGAAGGACTGGCACACCAGCAGCTCACCATTACCCCCACATAAAAAACAGGCCTTCATGCTGGTGAGTGTTAGATAGAACTAGAATCAATGACTCACAATGACTATTGGATCATCAGATATGGGCAAGCTGCCATACGTTATAATGAGAAAAGTGTCAATCTGGTCCCAGTCAAGGGGCTGAAAATTTTGTTGGATGGCCGAGGACGAGGTGTAACAGCAGAGAACGGTCTTGAATGTAATGAAACAAAAGGTGCATGACCTGTTGTTTGGTTGCGACAAATGGTCCCAAGAACCTCAGCAACATCGGTTGGTAGTCGTTTAGCAAGTATAGAGCGCTGGAGAGAGCGGCAAATTGCTCTAGTTTTGGTCACTCGTTGAGAGCGCATGGAAAAAAAAACAGATCACGTGCTAAGAACAATATCGTGTTAATACTTAAAGTTAAATAGCAACATAGTTGGTACATACATACTAGCACTGCACCACATTATCAAAGCCTTCCTCCTGCAAAGTGACCTGGACATCTCGAATGATCTGCCGGAGCTTCTGCAAGCCCGCCTGCGACATCACGTCCACATTCCAAGCGTCAGCCAGGTAATTTTGTTTACCCCTGTCAGATTCGTTCACCGGAGGTTCAACAATCTGCTGCTTTTCCGTCTCTCCTTTGTATACCCTTAAATTTGTGCCCGCAAAACTGAGGCCATACATCTTTGAGATGGGACACTCACATAGGGTATTGAAGAAGATCTCTCTCATGGAACGATCTGCAACATCTCGGTCTCTTGGCCTCTGCAAGTCAGTTGTGATGTCAACAACGACAACTGGTCGGAGGAGCTTTTCGTGATAGAAGCCGATCAAGAGGCCGGAATCTACTGACCTATCATCCTCCAGTGGCGTGATAACGAGGCCAATACCAGCACAGGCATAACTAAGGAGTTTTAGGTATGCACCGTCGAACCGGCCTTTGGTGGGCCTGAGCGACTGCTTTGCGGAATGAAGGAGGTGCAAGAGAATTGGATCCCATTCCTTGTCTTCCAGAAAAGGCATAATGTTGTTAACTTGGAGATAGTTTAGCTACATGTCAAAATGGAATGTTGAGGTGCTTACCTGGGTGGTGGATAAGATGGGGAGTATTATCGGTCGATGCTCCACACCGCTTTATAAACAGCTGCTGTGTAAACATGTGATCTGAGATAGATATCTATTAAGGGTACAAAGTGAAACAGCTGGTGTGACATGTGATAGACATCTATTATTGTAATACAAAACCTACTATAACAAGTAATCGACATATCTACGACATTTTGTGAAAAAAGACCTCTTTGGACTCAGCCAAAGTATAGGCCTCATATTGCCCGAATACAGCCCCAAACCTCTTTTTCAGCATTTGGACCATGTTGGTCACCATGTCCTGCAACTCCAATAGGCCTTCTTGCTGAAGGATGTTTGTGCTCCACCCGTCAGAGAGATAGTCGCAGGGGAGACAGTACTGTGGCTGTGGGTTGATCGCTTGGGCCTCTGGAGTGATGACACCACCTTTGGCCTTGTACACCCACATACGGTCCCCTACAATGCTGATTCCGTACAGCACAGGCAAGGGACACTCATGAACCAATGTTGCCATTCGCCTCCTGATCTGGTCATCAAAACTCAGCCGCAAGCTGGGTTTACCCAGGTCCACATCTTCGTCCTTTATCTCTATTACGCATATTGGGAGGTAGCTAGAGTAGCCTAAAAACTGGGCTGCCTTCATGACGACAAAGTCAATGGACTGCCAGGCCTTTTTGGTGGTGAGGAACTTGTGGACCGATGAAGGTGCCAACCTCTGCAAAGACATAACTAAAGAATGAGGCCCAGTGGGGATTGAGGCGGTCCTCTCCTTGAGTGGCCCAGTTCAGACCGGCTTTGTAGGTGAGGTGGTGGAATTCCGGCCATTCAGTGGCTTTAAGCAATGGTACTGCTTTTCCAGTGTAAGCCTAATTCATAAAATGTACATGTAAGAGGGACCAACTCATAGTGGCAGGCAATACTTCGTGGAGGAGATGAGGAAAGAAGAAGAAGATTGGTTAAGTGGATGAGAATCATTGATACGTACATAGTAATAGTAATAATAGTTATGAAATCAGTAGTACTATCTATCTATATATAGTTACAATCACGCAAAGCCACCAAGTGCGAACTAACCATTACTACTATTACTACTAAAACACAATTTAGGTTAGGGTTAGGGCCTTGATCAGACCTGAAAAAGTGGGCTGCGTATACGCAGCCTGGCTGGAAACAGCAAAAGACGTTAAGACATTTGGTTGAAGGCTGCCTGGGCAGAAGTATTGAGGCACACAACTATTGTAAAACTACAAGGCTCCAGTTGGCATCTGCAGCTACCAACTTTCACTCGGCTAAAGTGTAATTAACTAATCTATCTATGCATGCGCCTATAAAGTTAGTAGTAATAGTAGTAAATATGTTGTTAGTTAGACTGCGCACCTCTTCTACTGAACGAACACCTACAAACGTGGTCAGCAAAAAGGGAGTTCTTCCATCCTCACCTCACCCACATCATGATTTGCACAAGACAACCCCTCTGTGTTAAGTTTGAGATTTCTAGGAAGAAAAGAAAGGTTACCTGGGAGGAGTGAGTGACATTCATGTAAAAAAAAAAAAAAAAGGTCTCGTGGAGACCCACACAGCCTCGTCACATCAACCCAGGATGGAGAGGACATGGACGCGACTAGGCAGTCCTAGAAAACTACACCACGGATCAACTGGCACGCCAGTCAAAAGACGGCTTCCTAGCTGTGGTAGGACAGGTGCGCGGCACCCCCTAAGTCAGAATGTCAACGCCATCGACATCGACGCTAACAAGGAATGGAAGGGGCCCTCCTGCCTAAGCAGGC
Organism: Megacollybia marginata; assembly: GCA_003313965.1. NCBI lineage: Eukaryota > Fungi > Basidiomycota > Agaricomycetes > Agaricales > Porotheleaceae > Megacollybia > Megacollybia marginata. The sequence goes on from QLOY01004185.1 coordinate 15,308, forward strand.
TTCCTCTCCTTGCACGCCAACTTTATTCTGAAAGGTCCGTGGTACAGACGTTGACATGGTAGTCAACGGTAGGGAGTGACACGGCATGCTCTCTGTTTATATTCGCTAGCCGAGCACGTGCCGCAATCAACGACATCACGAGTTTACTATGGCAAATGCTACTTCTACTATTACTATTATTACTTTTTTACCAACTTTGACTCTTCAGAACTGACAACTAATAATACTATTAATACTGTCAATACTATCAACAGACCGCAACATACAGAACAAGAAATAGTACTACTGTGGCCACAACTTGGCTCCAATCTCCAGTGCTACACAAACTCTGCTGAGTTGATACTTCTGGACAATATTCCGCAATCTCTAATGATGTGCATCCCTGATAATACTAATAATACCGCTAATAATAAATAGTATCGAGCTGTGACTCCGATTGTCACATTTGTTCTCTCACCTTGTACTTACATGCGTGCAAGTCGGAAGCGGTTTCGTGAGCGCATCCGTCAAAAGCTGGGACCCTCACAGTAAGTAAAACTCTCAGGCAATGGATTACATACAGCTTTTCAGTCCAAAACGCCGGAAACGATGCAAGACTGACCCTTTTCTTGTGGAATGTGCAAGTTATGTTTATGAAGAAGCTGCTGACTTTGGCTTGCCTGGACTGGATTTCCTGACCAGG
>QLOY01004191.1:0-13450 GCA_003313965.1 Megacollybia marginata
CTGTTTGTTTCCTCAGGTAACAAACAGTGAGCACAATGTTTTGAAATTTACAAATGTAAAAAGGCCAGCAAGGAGAATTGAACCTGAGCTGACATAATCCAAATCAGGCAATCTACCAGCTACACCACAAGACCATATGCAGCTTCCTGTGAACTGATAGCTTAGTAGGGCCATGTCATGACTATCTCTGCATCTCTGACTTAGAGAAACATGATCCCTAAGGCTAAATCATCAGGTAAGGTTGTAACAACTCCCTGAATAGGGATTATACCTACTTAAGGAGTACTTATGGCTCTTCTTCCTCATAAGGGATTACCATGGGATACTCTCAGTGAGTCACAAGTCAAGTTTTCCATTGTTTCAAAAGCTACATACAATGGCTTTTAGACATCAAAGAACTAGGATTTTGGATACTATATAGTATCTTGTTGTGAAGATGACAACATTTTGCAGGATTTTCACTTTCCTTATGCTATGCATATATATTAGGCTTTTCAGTGAGATAAAACCTTTCGTAAATCTCATCTTAAGGCTTTCCCAGATAATTCTTGTCACTAATACAAAAGACGGAGAGACAGAGCAGTCCATGCTAGGCACGTACACTGCTGAAATCTGTGTATGTGTTCTATTTTCGGAATTGTACCAGGCACTCACATGAGGTTTCTGTCTGATGTCAATTCCTCTGTGAGCACCTGGTTACGAGGCTATGAGCCAGCTTGATATGGGGTCCCAAGGGACTTGGGTTGCCACCAAAGGTTGGCCATTTTAACACTGGTTGCGTAGTCTGTGATGAAGTTAGTGTATGAATATACTAAAAGCGAGACTTGCCCTGTGCGATTTCATCTTGGCTTTTTTTGCTCGCTTTGCTGCATCCTCGTCAGGTTTGTCTCCCAGGTTTGAATCACGATCCACTGATGGCTCCCGGACCCATTTTGTTCCTTTTGACTGCTTGTTGATTGCATTGTGAGTAACCATGTCCTCAGGTGATTCTTCCATAGTGGCATCAGTATCCCGCTTTTCCTGTTCCTTGGCTTTCTTCTTTGTTGCTTCCTCCTGATCCTGAGACTTCTTCTTCGCCTCTTCCTCTGCCTTCTTTTTCTCCTTCTCCAGGCGACGCTTTCGCCATCTGTGGTAGATGTGCTTGAATACCATATCCGTCTTCCAGTGTCCATCACACAAGCGCAAGACGAGGAATTGGGCCTCCATATGACGCCGATAGCTATTTCGTATAGTTGCACCACTATCACTCCAATTCTCGGGCATCAAGGTAACAGATCCAGCATTGTTCGCGCAGTCGTTCCAATGAGCTTTGGCTTTGCTGTAGATCTTCTTTGCGAGGTTGTGGGTGATTACTTTTCCGTTGGCGTCTACCAGAAATGCAGGAACCAATCCACTTTCCACGTCTTCTGTATCACTTGGCGCATCTATCTGAACAGCCTTGCTTTGCTCCTTGCTAGTACCCTTCCCAAAAAACCAATTTCCAACCTTGGGATAGTCCGAAGCATGAAGTGGTTCAATCGAGGCAGGTGCATTGACAGTTGTCCTAGAGGTCTGCAGAGGTGAAGATTCAGATGGAGGTTCAGAGGAGGAGCCTGAGTACGTTGTATTTGGTCCAAATCGAGCAAGCAATTGCGATAGAAGATTTCTAGATAGTGTTAGAGAAGGCTTACTAGAGATAGAAAACGTACTCTTGATAAGCCAATCGATCCTTGAGCAACATATTTTCTTTTTCGAGCCAAGTACTATTGTTCAATGCGTCCATAAAATCTCTGTTTCCTGTCATAAATAGCTGGTCACCTGTAACTGATTGTATTTGAGAGAATGTAAGCTAAATGGGGTGTAAGAGTGGGAAATGTAGCAGGAAATCAAACCGGAGCTGCTCCTTGACGCGACATAGAACCTCCATGTGTTGCACTTGCCATATTAGTAGTAAGCTGCATAGACACGTCTCAATACGGGGAAAAAAAATTGAGCTGAGAAAACATACATAATTAGGAGTATCAAGTTCATTTAAAGGTCGATGATATTCATTTTGTAAAGCAGCAGGCGGGATTTGTGCTCGTGGCCAATTTTGACATATAGTAGGGTCCACATTGCGAAAGCGAGCTAATGGGTGCATATCAAATCGTTGTTGGATCGTATCTATGTCATCCATAACAAGGAGAGGGGATTGAAAAGGATTGAGACCGATTGAGGATGATGGTGGTTAAGAGAGAGAAGCATTCATGTCACATGATCGATGCGACGCGTCGAAAAACTGTCCTCGGAATATAATATGTATCAAGTAGATTGAAAATCTCAGTTTATATCATAAAATACATCATCTGCTTCCACTTCTATGTCTATATCAGTTGGGGGGGAGGTGCCACCAAGCGCCATTCGTTCAACAACGAAAAACTCAGGACAGGTTAATTCACCTTCTTTGAAACCAGGGCGTGTGAAGGGAACCATCCCAACAACCTCAAGGATTGATTTTACTTCAATAACCTGTAGTTCCTCGTCTCCAAGATAATCACATACATGTAATGTGTTGTAAGACTTCAACCAGATGTTGGGATCGGGTTCCGAATAAACAGATACCATAGCAAGTGTGTGGCGAGTTTGATCTTTATCGACCTGGAACAAATAACAAAGCTCTGCATATTCTGATTTGAGGCCATTTTGTACACTGATCTAGACACAAAGTAAGTTAAATCTATGTAGACTGTTGCTGACTTACCTTCATGTTATGTGCTCGTCGAACCTTTGCATCTTCCCTCTTTTTCTCCTGCCATAAGCATCGCACCTGTTGCGAATTTGGAAGACGCAAACGAGCAAAGCTGAAGACTGAAAAGCTCTGAGATTTTGTCCGCCAGCCTCGGGAGCCTACAAAATGATTGTATGCATCAAGCACTGCCCCTTCGAAAAGTTGGTAATCACTGGGGCCAAGTAGAATGTATCTGTCGCCAAGGTCTATGGCACTGTGGGGTAATTTTGTTTCCTTTGGCATAAGGTCGGGTATCAGCGAGTGCATTGCATTTATTTGAGCTCGCTCGATCATTCTCTGAGATAGATTAGCATAAGGGTTGGAATGTAAGCGTATCTCTGCCCCAAGGTCACCAATGGTTCGCTCTAAAAGGTACTGCGAAAGCTCTCAGAGAGATCCAACCCGCTCTATTTCAGGTGCAATATGGCGTAAGGCATGGATGCATGGTCGAACAAAGTGAAGGCGATCCATTCGGCGGTCGTAATAGAGGAGCTCGAACTCATATATGAACTCGAGAAATGTAATGTGAAGTTTTTGAAGGTCGGTAATGTGGATTGAGTATTGATGCATGATTCGAGTGCCAAAAACGAGCTTGCAGAAGTTGTAATAATATGGATCAGGGAGGACGTCAAAGAGAAGCGCTGGTAGCAACCAATAGATATAAATGAGAAATTCTGCTGCTTTGTAGCCACTAGAGATTTTCTCAGCAGGGTTGCGAGGTACACGATCTGCCACACAGCAGGGAATATGCTTTTGTATATTCCCTACCCATTGACCTTGCGTCAACCACTTCTTCGGATCATGAAAGACCGCAAATGGCCAGTCTTTAGGGTCATCAGCACAACTATGCTCAATAGTTCCGCGGAAGAGTGCAACAAATAAGTGCGGAATATTGAGACCAAACAAATGCATGGTGTCAGCAGGAAAACACTTCGGTGGTGAGATTGTCTTTGGAAGACCAGAAATGAGTGAGGGCTTGGTAAGTCCAGTTGCTTTGCGAAGTCGCTTGTACTCAGTCTGATTGCGAGCAGCTAGGCAAGAGCATGGGTAACCCTTGGATGATTTTGGCACAATCCGCATCTGTACCCTCCACCTATCTGACCCTTATGTGAGGGTAGGGTTACGGATTTATCCGTGGATACGGATATACTATATAATTCAGTGTCTATATAGTAGTAACTACGATCTATCTTCAGCAGCGCAGCAGCACATTTTTTCTCGCTGGCTTTGGGCTGGCATGGCTCTTGGGTACTTGCCAATGTTGGGGTAGGAGTGGCGGGTGGTTTGGGTGGCATTGGAAAAGGTGTGATTCAATTCCGTTTAGTCCGCTTTCAATTTTATGTTGCGGATGGAAGTATTTTTTTGGTCTGAACTTACCTGCTCCCTTGATATACACATTGTCATGTAGTAAACTACTATCTATTGATCTAAAAATTGTACATATATCTGCAGGTAAACGACCAGTATAGAGCAAGCATTGTTATGCCAGCCAACGGAACCACATGGTTACTTTCGGTGCTGGTTCGGCAGTTTCATCGTCATAATGGAGTAATGTCACCTTGACAACCTCCAAGGCACCTATCCCCGTCTGTAGGCTGATACAGATATGGGACGGATGAGGACCCCTGATAATAGACCCAACGGCTGTTTGCTGATCTGGACAAGATTTGGAAAATTTTTCAAAACCTTGTTCGGGTTTCAGACAAGAATGGAGGTTTTTGAAAAAATTCTCATTCGGGTAGTCCGGACAAGAAATCGTGGATGATAGAAGCCTGTTCGCAGAGTCTGGACAGATGTCTGGTGGCCTAGTGGTAAAGTTGAATTATGTTGCAGACACCCTTGTCTTTGTAGACTCTGTGTTCGATTCGTGCATATGTATTTTATTTTGTCAAGCTCTGCAACAATCTATTTTTGATATCATAGAGGACGGCATGATCTAAAATTTTCTGAACGCCCCAACCGCAAGACAGACACTAAACGCCGCAGGCGCCTATCTCAATTCTACACTATGCAAAAAAGTCGACCTGAGGGTCAGTCCGTGGCCGCTGAATGGCTAGGCGTCGGCAAACAATATATTTTGAAGGAGCTACCAGAGATTGTAACTGATGCAAAAGCTGCCCTGCTGGAAATTCCGGGATCTTTCTGGGTGGCATATGTTCCAAAAGACGAGATGGTTGTCAATGATTTCATAAAAACAACGCTCCCAGTACAGTCCGCAGAATTGTGGCCTGTCAAAGCAAGTGTTTTTGAGGGTCATTCGCAAAGTCCGGACAAGGTTGCAAAATTTTGACCTCCTCGTTCGAAGTCCAGACAAATTTTCCAAATTTGGTGAATTTCGGTCCGGACAAGAACCCCTTGGTCAGCAAACAACCTTTTGGGGATTATCAGGGGTCCTGACGGATGGCGGATAAAAAATTCCTTATCCATATCCATACCCGCATGTCATCCTACCCTTAACCCTCACGGGTTGCAACCACCTGTGCTCCAGCCTACGAGCAGCCAGTAGCAAAGCAAGTTTGTTGTTATATTCCTCGACTGTGGGCGTTTGAATAGTATTGATATCAATGTCATTGTGGCTGCTCCCAGGTGGTGTCGGACCATTCAGCTTTAACATAACAGGGTAATATGTTCCAATGCCAGGTTTGTGGCGCCCAGGCATCGGACAAAGGAGACGGCAGCCATTACGTCCATGGTGGCCCACCCACCCATTCATTGCTGCCATTCTGACTGTATCTGCAGTTCCGAAGCCATACCATGGACAGGTATTGAATTCAGAATCTCTTGTGACGTCCCAAACCCTGAGACCAAGGCGCTGGCATGCAGATAAGTGGGCGAGTGTTGGGAACATAAAGGAGTCGATATGCTTTGGAGGATCGGGGCCACCAATCAAAAACGCAGGGAGGATGGCTTCCTTCTTGTGAGAAAGCTTGGGGGGGAGGTCGAGTATTTTGAAAATACCAAATACTGCATCTGATTCTTTCCTTTGATAGAGTTGTGCTCCGTCAACAGACTGAACGACAATCATATCATTGTTCCCAATTTTGCCCTCCCTAACGAGATCGAGATACTCTGATCCACAGAGAACATCACGATAGACTGTGACCCCTTTGTCAAGGTATTTCTCTGTACGATGAAGACGGTCTCGGATATTCGCCACAGTCTTGGGATGACGCCAGAGTGCCTGTAACTGGGGTCCAATCGGCAGTGTCACAAATTGGCGATGAGGAGTAGACGAAGGTTTGTCGGAATTTGGAGAAGACTTATAACGCTTCTCTCCACAGAAAAGGCACTCCAGAAGGTCATGAAAGGGTCCTGTAAATGCCATGCATGATTTTATGCACATATGGAAGTATAGCAGCTGTATTCCCGTCATAGTGCGGAGACGAGATCGAACCTGGTCAAAAGACAGCATTTGACAGTTGGGATAGCACTCTATAATGCTCTGTTGAATCTCCTTGTAACAGCGCTCAGGGGAGTTTTGTGATAATGAAAAGTAAAATTTGAGGGACAGGCGAAGGTGTGGATCATCGACATGGAGAGCTGAGTGAGGTGGATTCCTGAATTTCATGTATTCGTCGTCCTTCCATTGAGCTTCTTCCTCATTGAAATTGGCCGTAGAGATGAGTTTGATGAATTCTTGGGTCGTCGCAAGGTTTTTGATTTGGGAGGCAGGATTGTCTATTACGACAGGTGCAATCCCAGTGCCTTCTAAGTCTAGGTCGAATGCAAAATCAACCAAGTCAATATCTGACTCGGCATTCTGTGACGGCAACAATGGTTCAGGTGGGGAGTAGGTCTCGGGAAAAGGAGAGCCACAAGGAGACTCTGTATCTTGTGGATTGCCAGAATTCTCCAAATTCTCTGATACAATATTCGTGTCCTAAGGGTTGTTAAAAAGGACTAATTGAAGAAAAAGAGTATACTGAATCTACAGCCTGCGTTCCAGGTGCCTCGAAATTAGCATCCGGAGATTTCTTCACGGATTCAGTCTAGGATTATCAACCAACAATGAGAATGACTTACCACACAATAGAGTACGTTAGAATGCCCCCCTGATCCAGACGGCCCCGCAGATGGAATTCCGAGTCCTTACTTTAGTAAGGCTCGGTCTTTCACCCTTGGGTTTTTAAGACCGGTTCCTGACTTTCCTTATTTAGCTATACTTTGACTTCTGTTTGATGGCTTCGCAACCATGTCATGCTTCTAAATGACGTCCATGTCATAATAATTTATGACATCTAATAGTCTATAGCCGATTAAGCCTGGCCCCCAACAGCCCTCAACCTTCTCCACCTGCCAAACTGAAGTTTCGCGTTGGCTTCCCACCAAAACTCCTTACTGTCACTCACAACACTAACAGGCACCTGTTGTTTCTGGATCCAATGTTCTCGACAAGATATGTTACAGATGCCCGACTTTACATTTTCAACTGTTGAAAGAGATGAGTAGATTTAAATTTATTTCTATCTTCCGAAGACTGGAGAACGAAGATGAAGCTGGACCTTGTCTCCCTGTGAGCCAGATGACATAGTCGGTGTGGTTCTCTTCGCCTCCCCTTTACCAACTCCTTTACCTCTTCGCTCCCCTTCACTTCCCCTTTGCTCCCCTTCACTTCCCCTTTGCTCCCCTTTGCTTCCCCTTCCCCTCCCTCTGCTTGTGTATTCTCTGAATAATGGCTGAATTTCAGACCTAAAGAGTGGGATGTGTACGGTGCATGAGCAGTACCAGGCAGGATTTCTGGCTCTATTACCTCTAATCCGTTCATTGTACATTAGGTTATGCTAAAAATAATAGTACGTCATCATGTCTTCTCCCAATCGGAGTCTCTGGTGCCGCAGAATATCCATCTTCCCAATTTGGGGGATGGGGTCAACGCTGTCGACACCAGCCTCGATGACCACTTGTCTTCATCACAGGGAGGAGTAGTGAGGTGAGCATCCCACGATGCACATGGAAAGGTTGCTCGGATAGGGTGTAGGTCAGTGGTGTAGTGGTAAAGATTTGAGTAGTGGAGGGTGGTCTCGACTGGCGTCTGTGTTGAGCGTCCATGGAACAGGATGGATGGACTTGACCAGCTTGATGGATTCGGGAGATAGTAGGTCTCGCAGGGGTCTCCAGAACCCATAGAAATGACACCCAACACCCATCCAATATCCTCTTCCTCGCCCAGTCATTCAACACTAAATCGCAAACACCGTCGTTCTCTGTTACAGAGAGAAACTTGACATCCTGGGTCATCTCCATCTCGAGCTTCTTCTCCATCTCCTGAATCTCAAGGACCTTGGCATCTAAAGCTTGCGACGGCAAATGGGTGGGGGACATGTCAGACAGGTCCGAGAACAACATGGAGAGCACAGGTGAGAGTTGTCTCTCGAACCCGTGAAGGGAAGGGAGGCTGAAGGGAACCTATGGTCATATTTCGTGGCCCGTCAATTGATATACCACCGCAGCTAATCGCGTTCTCGACCATCGCAAAATCCTTACCCCCCAACACCTCCCAATCACATGGATTCTCCTTCATGCTATTCAAGAGCCGCTCTGTTTGACAATTCCGACATGTCGATTCAATCCCAGCCCACGTCATCGTTCTCGTTTTCATGGATCGCAATCTTGTTGGAAGGATCTTCACCTCCTAGATAGAGCAGAGGTTCATGAAGACTTGTACCGCAATGATCGTGGTCCCTACAGACAGCAATGTAGCAGAAGAAATACAACAAAATGAGGCAGTGGTAGGAACCGAATCCGTGGAACGACTGGGGATGATTAAGACGGCAGGACAGATAGCATAAGTCAGAAATTTCGGTATGGGGTCAGAGCCAGTGCAGTCGTGATCACAGTCACGGTGGAAGACAAGGAGGTCGTGTTGTCAATCATGTGGTCCATTGAGTCTAAAATTTGAGAGGCCTGAGTCCAAAACAGATGCGTCTCGACTGCAAGATATGTGAGCCAAAAAAAACAATTCCAGAAGTCAAGACTTACTAGTGCGTTGCCATTGAGGACACATGGCAAGCATAATATGTTTGATTTCGTTCGTATTGCATACGACGGCCCAAACTCGTCGGTTTTGCCACACATTGCGCCGGTGTTCCCATGTCTGTGGAATTTGCATTCCATATGATGTCTATGATACAGTTACAATCCGCCTTATAAGGCTTTAGAACAACCCATACAGTCGCATACAATACTCACCTAACGAAGGTTCAGAGCCCACTTGCCCCTTGCGCTGGACCTCTAGTCAATGCATTGTTTATCTTTGTTTGTGCAACCCATCAGCCGAAAAAAAGCCACAAAAAACAAGTCGAGGTATTACTTACTGCTGCCTATCAATAGTCGGGTCATTCCCAATCAACGATTATAAGAGACTATTATCCTTACAGCACTCTTCATTCTGAAAGGTTTCGAAGACGTCGAACACCTATTTAGGAAACAAAGTCACCATTTAGACCTTTCCAACAGTGTCCTCGTCCAAACCAACGGTTCTGAAGACGAATGCAAGGCTAGATCCGGGCCATCACTCTCGAGTCCTTGCATACCGCACCGACAAAGTCTCTATTTTGTAGGAACACGCCGACACTACCGTTCGATGTGTCGCAATCTCTGCAAGAGGATGTTTGATCAAACAGCGGTACTTGGTAGGCCAAACACATTTGGTAAACATCATGGAGCGTCCGGGCAGACCCAATATTCGCTGCACAAACTCCAGTGAATTCATCCAAGAAAGGTCCACCAACATCCAACACGACTTTAACTCCAAAGATCAGATGGGGTCCATCCTTGCCATGTATAAAACTTCAGCATGAGTTGTATGATGATGCAGATCCATTCAAATCTTTTGGTGCAAAGGTCGTACTGGCGATGCTCCAGGCCTTGGACGCTTTGTCAAATTCAGGAGTTCGCAAGGACAATGTGATCACTCTTGGACTGCTTACTTCCAGCCTCCAAAGTATCGTCATGCCAGGAACCGATCAAGGAGTGATCAAATCCTAACTCCCTTGTCCCATAAAAAGCACCATTTGACTGATGAATATTCAATGAATGACGAATGTAAGACATCCTCACCAAACAAGCGCAGGGAACATGAAAGTGATGAACGCCCCACCATCCGTATAATGACCCTTCGGGCCACCCAACATCCGCAGCAGTTCCAGTGATGTCTGTCGCTGACACAGTAGCAGGGTTATGACTGTCTGCAATCGAGTTGGCATTTGCTTGCTCAAGAAAGCAAGAGCAGCCCAATTTTGAGTATCAATAAATTTGTGGTGTGTGGGGCCAGATATGGCCTTTGCAGCAGAAGTACATTGCTGACAGCTGTAGATAGATATTCAGGCTTTGAAGTATGTGAGAAAAGGTTATTAAGCCATCCAGATTTATTAGGATGGCCATCTGGGTAAGGATAATTGCATCATTCAGAACTCGGATGTACAGGGACTCGGATCTGCCACCCCTTTGGGGATGGCCCACTAAAGTAACTTTGTTGGCGTCGGGTTCCTTGACTTCCTGCATGCGGTGTGTAGAGCTCTGAGAGTATATATATATCACTTACAGCTTTACGACGTCTTTTATGAGGATTAGAAGGTAAGGTGAAGGAGTTTTGCTGCTCTGGAGTCCAACTAGCCTCCTTGATGCAAAACTTTGTATGCTCGTGCCAGGTACGTTTGGTAACGAGTTTAGAGCCGCTGCAATGGGTCTGACAGTTACACAAGACTCTGTCTGAGTCTCCAGCAGATTCCGAATTGACTGTGGCCATGGGGAGATGGCAAAAGTGAAGCAAACATAGAAACGGAAAAGACGATCATGTGTTCTCATAGATATCAGATTTGAAACGAACTTGGTAAAATTTCTCTATTCCTTTGTCTAATCATTTACATATACTTACCATTGATCTGCTTTGGATAGTGACAGCCGGCGACGGTTAGCAACGGGCAGCGACAAGCCAGCATTGGCTCTTTTCCGCGTCAGACCAGATTTTGCTGGATAGCAATGGATAACACCGGGGCACTTTTCGCTGGGCCTCAAGATCTGGGATATTAATGATAAATGCATGGTGCTTTTGGTATTCACCCGCAAATGTTGGTTTAGTGGATCCTTTAGCGACTGTTTCTGACATGATTTGGAGGGTGCGAATGAAATTTGATGATGCTTGCTGCCATCGCAATGGTGTGAAGACGGAAGACGTGGAATCACTACCCCACAAGCTAACCATTTTTGGCATATCAAAGACCAGAAGCTTGTGGGGCGAAGGATTGTCTAAAGATGGCTGGGGGGCCATCATTTTAGTGTGGAGATCAGCAATCTGGAAGTTTGCCTTCTCCAGATTTGCATCGAGGAAAAAGTGAAGCGGGATATTGATGCCACATGCAAGGGGGTTGCGGCCCGTTAACTCCAGATACCCAGTTGGTTGGTTGGTTGGTGGTCCCGACCTCTTAAAAAATATTTAGAACAAGCGCTTAAATTTATTGCACACTAGAAACCTGTGAGACAAAATATGTGAGTACCTGAAGCAAATGTGGCAATAATATACTGACCAGACTCTAGTTTCACCTTAAAACTACCCTACCCTTGTCCCAACTGGATTTGTGATGCATGCGAGGTGACTAGAGGAGAAGGCACTGACACATCATCCAGATATAGTAATATGTCATGTGTTGGTTGGTTGGTTGACTCAAAGACTGTCTTAAAAAAATGTGCAACCCCCTTGGCCACATGCCATTGTATGGCAAATGACTGGAGGAACATCAGGAAAAAGGTGACTAAGGCCCGGGTGTCCCCAGTGTCCTCAAAGTGTCCTGGGACATCCAGAGGCATCCTGACGCATCCCTAAGGCATCCCGACGCATCCCTAAGACATCCTAAGACACCTCAGGATGCGTCAGGATGTCCCAGGACACCAAGGGGGTGTCACAAAAAAATTTTCGGATATACCGTTACATTCTCATTTAAGAGCCCCAAGGTTGGACCGACCGACTGACACGTGACCCTCCCATGCCTAAAAAGGAAATTGTGCCTGATCCATACCAGCGACAAGGATTGTACATCCAAGGGTCTAGCGGAATGGCGACCCGTGACATCACATGGAGGGAGGGAGGGTCCCTGAAGTGGCTGAAAATCATGTTTGTCTGCCTGGTCTAACTAAGCTTCTGGCAGCTTGGAAAGCTTGTCAGACATTGCTAGGGCTTAGATCTTTTCAGAATACACCTCCAACCTCATAGAACTGCTTACAGAGGCAGTGTAATGTAATGATGTATTAGTAATGTCACATGTTGTCACAGACTTACATGAGCACTTCAGCTCAAGTAACTCTTGAATTGTTGTATTTATATAGTTTACAGACTGATATAGTTGCTCTATCATAGTGGAAATAAGCTTGGAAGTAAAGGTGGCTGATTTGCAAGAGAAACTTCTAATTTTAGATAGTCATGTGCTGGGAAATTTCCTTTTTTGGAGGGAGGGAGGGTCCTAAAGGCTTCCGAAAATCATAAGTGTACGTGATATAAGTTTCTGCCATCCCGCCAGACCCTTGTGTACATCCACAGTCCAATATTATGCATAGAGATATATTGGAAGCATTATATAGTACTACTTCAGGTCTCTTTCTTGTCCCATTTGTGCTACATTGTGCTCTATTCTTATGTGATCCCTGTGGCTCCGATGTTGATTGGTGTATGTGTAACGGTTTCGGCTACTTACCGTCCCCGACGTTACCATTTTGGGTAACTCTTACCATACCTGATCACTCCCGCCTTTCCACTCCACTTCACTCCTTTCAACACATTCTCGAACACTCCAGACTCGATTCCTTTCCTATTTAGTACATACACGAATACTTGGCTCTCTTGGGCCGTACCTTACTCCTGATTTCTCTCTGTATAAATAGTCTCGACATGTACCTATTTCGATAGCTTGAATCTGACCTGATTACAACTGTCTGTTCTCAGTTATCTTTCAACTCTCGTGTGCCGTCGTCTGTTGTCCACAACTCTCGACGTTACATATTTTTGACATCTAAATCAACAAAACTTACGCTATCGAAATCTTGCCTGTCGCCACTCGGGTCCAACCAGCTTGATCACCTGGTCACTACCGACAACGACGAGCAAACCATCGTCTCTGCCAACCACAAAAAATACTCAACAAAACACAAAAACAAGAAACAAATCAAGAAACTCACAATATGCCAGCAAAACTCGTCGACCGTACGCCCGTACAAACGCGCAAACGAACCCAAGATAACCCTAATCCTGAAAAAGGTAAGCCCATCATTCCCGAAACTCCTAAAGGTTGGTCCACCAGCCTTCCTTTCTTCGACGTGTCCAGATGGTCCTTCTGGGCACCGAAAGACGAAGAAAACAAAGACATTGAGACGAAATCTGCTCAGGAGGAAACTTCTGATGCAGAGACGCTCGACCCTGCTATGCAGGTGTATCCAGCCGAAGAGCTGAGGCAGTCAAATAATGACGAAGAACCGGTTAAGAATGAGCTGATTAGTGCTCCAATCGAAGCATTTGGAGAGGTGCCGAATATGTTTTCGAGGCCCTCTAGTCCCAGTAGCAGTGTATATGAAAATACATTTGATATTAATCGAGGTGACGATCTCGATTCAGAAATGAAGGCCGATTTGGCCCGAGCGGAAAAAGGAATGACGGATGAGCAATTTGCTAATTATCAACGTCGTTTTCAAAGTATGGAAGGCTCTGAAACTCACCAG
>QLOY01004194.1:0-29664 GCA_003313965.1 Megacollybia marginata
TCCCATTGTTCCAACCCACAGTTAACCCCGGAAAGTAGGTTGACTCTTGGGCCGGGCATATGGGACGAAGAGCAGATTAAGGGGTTATTCTGAGTTGAAGAGTTTATGGGCGTTTAACTCACGGACTTTTGAAGGTGATGAATGCATTGCATAATCAAGGGAGTTTCATTTTTTGTCAATTCACTGCTATTGAAAGAGCGGTGAAGAAGGTTAAATTGAATGCGTATGACCTTACCTTCGAGCTTCTCTCTTCGTCTGACATGTCATAAAAGATGGGGAGATCCCACGGCGATGACGGTCGAGGAAATAGAAGAGTATGTTCTTTTTCGCATCATCATCGTCATTACACAGCTATGTGGTCCCAATCAGGAACGGACCGGTACCTACCCACCTCCCAACGTGCTCAGAATGCGATTGAAGCGGGGTTCGGTGTCAAGGAGCGAATGGGGACTGGACCAGTTTCATCAGGATGCTTGTAATAACAGAACAGACGGTACCCGCTACTACCCGGTGGAGCTTCATCGAGAAGAGACCGAGATTTTGTGTTGAGGTGGTGTACGCTGTGACAAGAAGCTATAAGGACAAGGGAGGGTTGGAATACGATTTACTCCATTGGATGTGCGCATCAAGGCATACGCTCATCTTTCTTCACTAATGAGATGTTGTAGGAATGCGTATGGATGATCCTACAATATACGATTTCGAAGATAAAGAGGCTCACGTATCTGCATATTATAGATTCGAGATTATGGTTCCAGGCTCCTGATGGAAAGGTGCGTACTGAGTTTGAATGCACCTTTGAACTCATGATCCCCAGTCGGATCTACTAGTACTAGTACTTACAGCATCGTTTTCGAGATGGACTTGATCTCGCCCCGTTTGTAGTATACACAGCTGTATATGCCAGAGGATATGTCGACTCGCAGTCGCTGCTAGACCGACATGAAGTAAGACAGATGAATGAAACTTTGAATGACGTGTGTTACAAAAAACGTGACCAAAACACTTTTATCTTTCACGCTCACTACGGACTCAATTCATAACCATTTCTCTATCATGAACGGCGAAACACACGAATCACCTCAATTCATTCACTGCAGAATGCCTCTAGCTGGCAAGCAACACTTGGTGGATAACGCTGGGCGTCAAACCGTGTTCAAGCCAAAGCGGAACGCGTCTGCTGCTAACAATCCAGGCACGTAGTCTAACTCATCATTGTTGCATGATATCAATCCGATGATAGATTTATCAAAGAGAGACAAGTCCAAATCGCCCTCAATTGATGAAATGATCCTCGCCACTCTCAATGGCCCACATCGAAAGCCGAGACGATGTGTCTCGTGGAGCAGCGACGAGGATGATTGGGACGGAGTGGATTCTAAAGCTCCTGGGAATTGTCCAGCGGCTCGGGGTGGTAAGTTTGGCTGCTTCTCCCGTTAGCGCTGATTTGCGTGCAGGCGCTGCAAAGAAAAGTCTGGTGATCGACAAAGAGAACTACCTAGAAGTCGAGCTTCGTGAGATTCCGTCGTCCAAATGACCACCGTTACCTTCTAATTCATTATAGATGAGCTGCCGAAGCGAACCAAGTGATCCAAGAAATACGAATCTCATACTAGCGTGAGCAGATAGATATCACCAGGTGATGTTGATAGACGCTGAGAGTTTTGACAGATTATCTACATCACTACGATAAGAGACAACATGAACATGAACATGAACATGTACATTACATTCCTAACTGCAAGTAATTCATTTGATTTTTATGACCCTGTGGCTATATATCGGGGTTTTCATTCAAAGTGGCAACAACGTAAACCCTGTCAAACAAACCTGTGTTTCTCGTTACTCCATCTAGCACACGCATTCTTGAAGTCTCCACATGTTTCGATTATTAACCCTAGGTGTTGCCCGGCCAACCCTACCTCTGCCTAGACGTTACCAGGCCAACTCTAGCCGCCCGTAGCCGTCGAATGCGCCGCAAACCTGTTCCAGGGCCAGTCCGGAACTAACACATCCCTACATCCCTTTATGTTCCTTCCTTCCGGACCCAAACCTTCTTTCGTGATGTAGATGCTCCCCCTGGTTCACATCGACCCCGAAGGACCATTTTTCTGAGAAGACATCGTCCGAATCTACACGGTGTATCCTTTCTCCGTTTGAGACACATGTCATCGCCATCCTGTGTCAAGACTTTTAACAGCTTTTTCACTCTCTTAAGCGCCCCCGGGAAGGATAGATGGGTCTATGTCGCAGATTGGTTGGCTACAACGTGGCAGATATTGGATACCTTTCCGTTGTGGCTGCCAGGGATATACTTTTGGTTCGGTACCACCATGATTCGTGTATGTGTTGTCAAGACCCCCACTGGTATGTATGTACCCCATGAAAAAGAAAAGGCACTGATGACCTATAGACCATCAGATTGAACAATTGGTCGATTTGCTTTTACGAGCTTTTGAAGATGGTACGATTTTTTGCTTTACACGGTTACTTCTTAGATGTCTCATGACTTACCTAGATGTCCCAACTCTGGCTCTAACTGGAGGATCGCACAGAACCCAAACCCTGCTTTTCCGTCTTTCGCTTCGGGCTGCACTTTTAGAAGGGAGGATATACGTTGCCTACGAGGCTCAAAACCCGTACAAAAGCATATCTGTGGCCGTTCTTTTCGGACCGGGGGTTAGTTTCTTAGGGAGGTAAGTTGATAAACCCATTTGTTTTTATTATAGTATATCGGATACTTATCGATCGTGCAGTGAAGCTCAACGAGCGTTGGGAGCCGAAGATCTCTTCGATTCGTTATCAGATGCGACGATGGAGTATTGGGAGAGGGAGGTGAGTTTGAGTACCTTCCCAGCGTCCCTCCGGAAGGAATCTGAATTGCCGGACTTGATTTATTCAATCTCTTTTTTTTCGCTTTGGTTTATTAGTGCGTCCGAATCAGTCATGATTTAGAGATGATGTCGGGGTTGGATACTTTGAATTCCTGGTCTCCGATTTTAGTTGCTACGGATCCTTTTTATGGAGGTAGAGGGTTCGGGACTGCGGTTGTGAATGCGTTCTGTTGCCAGGTGCCGTCTTACTTACCCTACCCGCGGATCAACCGTGGAACTGATCTTGCTTTTCCGTGTAGGCTGCAAGTGAGGGATCTGATGTGGTCCTTTCGACTGTGTACGATGTGAGCGTGAACAGATGGTTGCTTTGCGATCTCATCGTCCTTAGGTAGACTTTTTTCTGCGGCTTGGGTTCAAAGTAAACGGACGGGCAGATGTAACCTCGCCTTTTGGGAGGTTTAGGGTACACATTATGTCTTGGTCAAGACAATAGTCTTTTATCTTCCTTCTATTTTGTTCTATTTTGGATACCGGCCAGGTCCGATCGGACCTCCAAAAGCCGGAACTCCGTCGGGAAATTGTCGCATCTCTTTCGCATCTCCCTCTCCCCTCACACAGTGTCCTCTACAGTAAAGATGGAACTTGAATGCCATTTCGTATTAGGCCCAAATGGACTACGAGCTACTTTGACTCCAGCGCCAACACCAACGCCACAAGGGTAGCGGAACCCGTGAATTGCATGCCGTCAGATCAAGGGAAAGCGGGATCCAAAAAATCCTACTGCGGGTACATCTGCCAATTCTCAGCATCAGACACTGACAGGGCCCTCCTGCCTCATAGGGCATTGTGACAGCACCATCTAAAGACTAAATATAGTTTTTTGTTTAGCTCCTGCATTTTTTGAAGGAATATGAATATTAAATCCATTAGTCCGACCTAAAGTTTGTTCCCTGTCTCCCTGACCTGGGAATGGAACTAAAAGGGGGGTGCATCAAATTATATAATCACACTCAATTTCCAAAACTTTCTCTTGCTATGGTACTTGTGAGAAGGAGGGACTCTACATACTGTATCCAGAAATTCCTGCATCCCTCAAAAGCTAGTGCACACCTCACCAGAAGACCAACCTTTGTAGATATTGCATTCAATGTTATACTTGTCTCAAACAAAGCTTTTTGTGCTTAAAACTCTCTCAGTGAGAAGTTAAATCTTGGCAGTGAATGTCTGTAAGAGCTTGTAAACTGATAGTTACAGACATTTAACAGCATTTGTATCCTTCCTACTGGACTGCAGCACTTGAAATAGGCTATTTCTCACTTAGATGGACTCCATTCTGTTAATACCACAACAGGCTGCTAGCCAGGCAATTATCCAGTGCCAATGCTGCAGCCTTGATCCTTAGTGCAATACTCTCAGCCACTGCAGCAACGATCTCTATTGCATGATCCCCCAGAACCCTACCATACATTGATCCTTACTGGTAAGGGTTGGGTGTTGGAATTAATTCATAATCATCATGTTTATCTTTTAATTGATCCAAGAACTACAAACAATGGGGTACAGAAGATCATTTCTGGAGGAGCAACTGGCAATTTTCCTGCACACTCTTGTCACTGGCTTGGCTGTGTAACATGTAGGTAAGTGATTTCAGAGATTAAATGAAACTATGCTCAACATTGCTCTCTGCTGAGATCTAATTTCCTTGTGCAGATATTTCAAAAAATGCTTATCATATTTTCATCAGCTCCTTTCTACACAAGATATATACACTAGCCAATAGCAGATGACACTGTCCCAGCCCCTATCCATTATCACAAAAAGTTCTGGCCTTTCTTCAAACATGTTCCAGGTGCCATAGATGGTAGTCATATCTACAGATATTTGTGAGAAAACTATCAAAACCACAGGAGAATCAACACAAAACTGCCTCTTTGCCTGTTCTTTCAATCTCCAGTTTGTTTATGCACTCGCTGGCTGGGAAGGGTCTGCAACTAATGCATGAGTCTTCAAGGTTGCACAACAAATTCATCTGGTCATCCCAGATGGCAAATACTATCTTGCTGATGCTGGATTTCCTACATGTGATTAGTTGCTTGTCCCTTACAGAGATCCAGTATCATCTTTCTGAGTGGGCCCATGAAGCACTTACTGTCATTTTTTAATCATGAGTTCATTCCCACACTCCTTATGTAATATGTCACACTTAGCAACCAGTAGAAGCTGTGACATCCCAGTTCATACCCATTTTTGGGTGGAAAATAAAATAAAGCCAATGTCACCAAACACTGCAGAAGAACAATTCAGAAGCTGAAATGAGGGTATCAGTCCTCTTCACACTTACCAGTTTAGAGTTCAATCACCACGTGAGGGTCAAAAAAATTCCTATGTAAAATGCATCATAATTTTTAATTGGATAAATGTATTGTTTTACACAGGAAAAACAATGCAATAAATGTATCTTTTGTCACAAGCAAAAGAAAGCATCACTTCCTTTGTCCTATTAACTTTCCCCTACAAAAAATGTTTTCTTTCACCCTGTGGACAAAAGAATCATTTTTCTTTCTGTTTCTCCTATGGAGAAATGATATCTTTCCCCTCTGTGAAATGTAATGTTTTGCAAACCTAATTACAGTGTGTTTTATGCAGGATAATTTTTGACCCTCATGTGGTGAATATTTTTGTGATGTCTGATTTAGTTCAGCTCATGGTCAGCTGTGACCTGTGATGAACTTATGATTGAGAAAGAACAGTAGTTATATGTGCATTTCTCAAACTCTGTCTATACCAACTACATAGCAGACCTGAAACAAAGGAGGAGCTTTTGAATCCAGCCTGTAATGTGATTGAGCATATCTCTGGTGTTTTAAAATGGCAGTTCTAAATCCTTCATTATGCACCCAAATGAATACAAGCAGGAGCATGTGCTATCCACAACTTCATTTGTGTTGACACTGATATGACAAAGCTGAAGTTAAAACTCATAACCATGAGGTCATGGTGGCATCAATGTAACAAGCCTTGTGCAACCGCTTCTAACATCACATGGATCATGTAAACACCACATGTCTAGTGCCAACACACTCTGTCCTTGCTTGTTCTCCCTGTTGATGCTGTCTACAGTCAACAAAAGGTTTTTCTTTATACTTTTAATGTAAAAACAAAAATTTTAACAATACAAATTGAAACTGAAGTGATTCCCCACCATGCACTGGCAACACCTCATCTGAATGAGGTTGTGGTCACCAAAACATTGCAGTGGCTGTTGTCTGTTGAAGCACCCTCACATCTTTTGTCATTAGCTCATCACTCTCTGTCCAAGCAATTTCCCATAAGCCTCAGAAGTCCACCTCCTTCTCATTCCATTGTTGCCAACATTTAACAGTTGTTAAATTGCATTTGGTAGTGTAACCCCTTTGCAAAGAGGTCTGCATATTCCATCATAGACTCCTTGAAGGTATGTTGATCCTGATAAAATCCTGAACTCTTGGTAAGTTCATCCATCCTTATAATCATCATCACCAGGTGTTGAAATGGCCAACCTTTGGTGGCAACCTGAGTCCCTTGACCCAAGCCATATCAAGCTGGCTCAGATTGATACCATCATTTCCATGGCTAGAAAAAGCCTAAAAACCCAATAGCAGCTCCTTGAGAATAAGCTGGCTCAGTTTAATTCATGTGTGTAGTGTGAATGTCTTGCACCCTTCAAACATTGTCACTTGTATTATGTAAGTAGTGTACTTTCACAGTATAAGTAGCAGTAGCACGAGTTTTAGTGACTTAGCTTTACATTGTCACACCATTTTTGAACATAGTTCCACTGAATAAACTCAGTCTCATTCATCTGGCATGCTTAAGGCTCTTTCTCATTACATCATGGGAAAGGATTAACTGCCTAAAAACCCTGGAGCATGCATATATTAACTCATTATGTGTACAGCCATTGATTACCTTTGGAAGTTCTTTCTCATATGTTGACTCTGTAATATAGGCTCACAACTCCAGCTCATGTAGTTCTTGTCTCAAGTCACTATTGATACCCTTGGTTATCTTGTCACTTTGACTATCACCAAGTACAGTGACCAGAGCCTTGTATACAACTTACTTCTGTTCTGAATAGACTACTGTACAGAGAATAATCTAGAATATAATAAGGGAGGCTGGTGGCACTGACCGACACAGTCAGTGGACATGGCAGTGACAGTGTTGACATGTGCTCCCATTTGACAGCTGAGGAATAAACCAAGTGAAAAGGAAAATTCCAAAAGTAGATGAAAAGTAAAAAAGCAAGTCCTGTTGGTATAACAAAATAGGACTTGTTCATGTACAAAAAGGTCAATCCCTGGGTCTTGTGTGATGCAGGCCATGGCAAGTAGTTGTTGCAACCAGAATTCAGGATTATCCTACCTGAAAATCCTGCAAAATGTTGCAGATTTATGTTGCCTAACCAACATCATATTCACAACATGATACATAGCTGATATAACTATCCAAAATCATAGCTTTTGTGTGGCTCATTGAGCAGTGTGCCTCACTGAGGGTATCTCATGGTAATCCCTTATGAGGTAAAAACCAATAATCCCTGCTCAGGGAATTGTTGCAACAGCCTTACCTGATGATTTAGGCTTAGGGATCATGTTCCCTTAAGTCAGGGATACAGAAAATCAAATGATACAGTCATTACATGGCCCTATTAAGCCATCAATTTACAGGCAGCTGTATATGGTCTCATAGTGTAGCTGGTAGATTGGCTGATTTAGATTATGTCAGCATGGGTTCAATCCTCCTTGCTGCCCTTTTTACATTTAGACATTGTGCTCACTGTTTGTTCCTCAGGAAACAAATAGTGACAAAGCTATTTACAAGTGTTTACAGACAGTGACAAGACTGTTTACTAGTATTTACCTTGCAGAAATGGGCAACATGCTGACAACTCTTGGCAGTTTAGTCAGTCTTTGCTGGTTTTTAAATAGCATTTCAAGTATCTATACAACTGTAGTGACTGTAACACTACTGTATAAGGAAAACCTGATCTACAACAACATATGGGTATTTGTTGGTGTTTCAGTACACTACAAAAGCTTAGCCTTGTTCCAGGGCCCTCAGAGGTAATGTGAGGAAACCTGGTTCTGAAGAGCTGGTAAAATTCCAAAAATAGCTGGCACTAATCTGTTTCATGTACTGCTGTCTCAGCTTCATGCTGTTCAAAAGATAATTAGGTGGTGATTTTTATACTGTTTGAAAACTTTGGTTGGCTCAAAAGTTTGTCTTTGTATTCCTTTCAAGTGAGGCACATGCTTGTCATGTGCATGCTACTTTTCAGGTTCAAATCAGGCCTAAGACAGAGCATTGTGAATTTGAGAAGGAGCTTTGGTGTTGTATCAATGCTGAGCCACTATCACACCTTATAATTGTGAATTGGATGAAATCCAAATTTGTTAGTGCCATATATCTTTGGAATTTGACAGGTCCCTCACAGTGCTGAGTGGTGAGGGACCTGTATTAGGTCTAACAAAAGATTGAGGTTAATTGGAACTCTTTGGAATGGAAAGGGAAAAGGCTGACAAGGAAGGGTAGAGTGAAAAGCTAAACAAGATTGTGGTAAGAGCAGGTCAAGAGAGCAAATCATGCAGGCATACCTATGTATTTACCCAAGCCCATTTTGCTTTCCAACTTAAAAGTCCTCTAGTCTTATTACACTGGTGCCCAAGTCAGTCAGGAATTTAGCATACAGAACAATGTTTATACTTATTTTGGTGAAGCCATGGAATTACATTGGCAAGGGGAAAAGTTGAATGAGCAACAGTTGTAGTAGCTTGGAAGTGGGGGTCACTGTGACAAAAGTCAGCCTAGCCTGAGGGAGTACCAGGGGTCCTGGATTAGACTTGGAGAATAATTGGTGGAACCTTGGACTTTTTTGGGCACTTAACAAGCACTTACCAGCCAAGGTGGTTCTGAAAACACCGAGTCCTATAAATAGAAACTCAGAACCAATGGTCAGTTGGTGTAAATCTTCCTCTAATTTCTGATGCTAATCCATCAACAATGGGGTTTTCAGAGGGACAAAAATTTGATGATGCCAGAATGGAGTTCTGCAGTGATGCCTAACCTCCAGGAAAAAGACTGGATGAGTAACTTTCACCACTTGTACCAGATGCTTACAAATAAGAAATTGGCTTACCCAATGATGAGGATCTGGACAATACCTATCTTAGTTTATGGGAAGAGATGTAGGTAGTTTTGCTAAACATTTCCATTCCTTTTTAAATGGTTTTGTCTGGCTGTGGAGCTCACATTAACAGGTAATCAGCCTCAGAATTTGGTCGATTATGGTAGTATGAGGGTGCCAATTTTGTTACAAGGATCCAGACAAGAAGATCAACACATGGATTGGAAAAATGTCCTTTTTAATTCATTGCCAGCTGCATTTGAAGTAGGTGAACATGTTTGCATTCAAATACAACTCACTGGCTTTCACAGATCATTGTTGTTTTTAGGATGGCAATCTCTCCTGGGCAAGTTGATCTTGCCCATAATTCCTGCAAATCATTCTCCTCATGGTATGAATAGATCTGCTGAGTTACCCACTCATATATGGCATCATGGTGATCAGCAGCATGACCCTGTGATACATTGGTTACATGGCTAGGCCTGCAATTCAACATGAACAATTATCTGGGAGTCTGAGGAAGGCTACAGGTTCACCTAGGGTGTCTATTGTATGGTTGAATGTCCTTGGAGCTTTGAAACTCATTCCTAGCTGTCAAAGCTAGCTAACTGAGGATGGATCACTTAGAAAAGGGTTCTATTAGGTGACATGTGTTGTTGAGGAACCTAACTAGTTGATTTACTCAATCAGTTGCAGTCTATTAGTATGAGATGTATTGAGTGTTAGCTACAGAGTTAACCACAAAGTCACATGAGGGCACCTAGAAAGGGAAAGCTATCAGGGAGAGTTGTAGACCTGGAAAAACACCTGATGCTGCATTGCCTTCATCATCTGACCCTCCTGCATGGTTGTCTTGATAATACAGGACTCCCAGGGATGGATAAGGAAGCCTCAGAGGACTTCTGACCATCTGCTACAGCATATGAGCGATTGATAGGCCTTTCTAGGCTTGTCCAAAACCAGTGAAATGTGTTTCAACACATGCAGGGCATATAGACCTGCTTGGCCACCTTGAAATCCTGAGGCAGTTTGAATTTCAAATATACACAATTGGTGGTGCAGCATATGGATCTCATGGTGTTGCCTTTCTATCTCATTTCTCATCAGTTTTGACTCATTGGACTGAATACACATGGCCATTGTAGATTTGTTTTGATCTAGCTATATTTAACAGTATATAAGGACCCAAGATTGGTAGAACTACTGCCCCTTGCCTACCCTCAGGTATCTGGCTCAGTGCAATACCATTTGTTTGGTTAATCTCAAGTGCAAGATTAGTTGCTAAGTTTTGGTCTTGAGAGTTGGTTTTGTGAATGGAACTTGTCTTGAATTTGTACCTTGATTTGTTGGGATCAATTGACTGTTGAACTCAGGTCTTAAGGGCAGAACTTTGCAATAAGTCTTGTAACCCAAGCAAATCACATCTAACAGAAGTTTGATTTTGAAATTGAACTTTACATGTTTTGATACCAAGGTTCTATTCTAAAGATAGAATCTACCTGCATACTACACAGCCAGTCACTTCAATTGTCATCAGGCCAATTGATACAGTTTCAATCGACTGTTTAATTTAGAATTGATATTGTTTACAAAAACTTGAATTTGATGCCTTGCTTGCAATTTGGATTCAAACACAGCTTGATTTCATTCCACTTTGTCCCCAGAACCATTCTTCAAACTTCTACCAGGGTTGAATATTGAAACACCTTCATCATTCATGTTGTTGAACGCCTTCCATGACATCAGTACTGCTGATAGCCAACATGCAGTTTTGTTGGGCAAGTCTTAGGGCATGATATGTCACACACATGACTATGTTGAACTTGTATTGTTTTTGTTCACTCCCCATTGACCACCTCCATTGACGGCATGTATTGGTGGTTACTAACTGTATGCTTGGAGCTATTACCTGGCTGTGCTGGTCTCTCTGACTCTCTGATGGTCTATTCTTGTGCTTGGGTGGAAATTGGCTGAACCATTGCTGAACTGTTAATGACTTTCATGATGTATTGCACTCACTGGATGATTTTCAGGGCAGGCCATTGGTAGTGACTCAGATATCAGATGGATGGTGTCTATGTTTCCCAAGGTGAGTGTTCTACTATGCAGTCTGTGGTCTCAACTGAAATATTAGTAGAGGAATAACTACTACAGGAGTTGGCTACTAGTGTGGCTTGGAGGTGAGTTTTTCATTGCAAGACTGTGTTGCCTGACTACCTGTCTGTAGCATGACTGTGGATGAAAGGCAGGCTGGGCACAAGAGGATGGTTGTACAGAACAGGAAGCAGCATATGGAGGCACTGGGAAATGGTACAGGCAGTGTATTAGAGTGTGAATAAAGCTTTATTGTATGTCTACTGGATGAAAAGCAAGCAGGAAAAGAAGTGGGAATATGAGCCCTGTTGGCAATCTGGCCAAAGGCACGTGCTACCCAACTTGAATCAAAATGCAAACCCCCAATTTGATCAAGGTCCAATTTGACCTCCTTTTGCTCTGTGTGTGGTGGTGCCATTTTCAATGTTTGTTTAATGGGAT
This sequence comes from Megacollybia marginata, assembly GCA_003313965.1. Lineage (NCBI taxonomy): Eukaryota > Fungi > Basidiomycota > Agaricomycetes > Agaricales > Porotheleaceae > Megacollybia > Megacollybia marginata. Next base: position 11,536 of record QLOY01004194.1, read on the forward strand.
TGCAAACATTGTTTCACCCCTGCAGAATTGATTTGAAATTAACCACAGTGTCTGCCTGTGTACACAAAACCCTAAAGTCATTGTCTGTGGAAGACTACTCTGGTGACAAACTTCAAAAAGAGCACCAAGTCACACCCCTGGAATATAAAGTGAGACTAGTGCATCTAGTAGGAGTGTGTTTTGGTTTGGGTGTTTGTGGATCACACTGTGAGACCTCCCTCAGCCAGGCCATCACTTGCTTCTAGCACCTGTCTCAGGTGTTGACAGCCCTGCTCATGTGCAGACCCACCCCTGAGTGTTCCTATCATCTGGCTGCCCCAGTGAGGCTCTTGTGTTGTAAGAGTTTCCAGAAGCAGGCAGTTGCTAGTATACTGAAAAGACTCGTTAAAAGTCAACTTTGAGTGCAAGCTCTGAATACATGTAAAAGATAGCCCTGAAGCATAACAGTCTGGAGCTGTTGTCATCCACTAGTCATCCAAACACTAGATCTAAGTCATCAAACATTCCACCTATTTGGCCAATTCCTGAAAGTCAGTCAAAGACAGGAGTAGGCTAATTGCATGGTATTGTGAGATTACATAATCCCACACAAAGATGTGGGATTGCAAACCTGCTGTGAGATTCACTGGGTTACTGTGAGATACCTTTTTAGGATGTCACAGAACAATAGAACAATAAACCATAAACAAGATATGATTAACAAAGATTTGACTAAGTGGTTGGTCTCCACTGATCATCTCCACATGGGTTCTGGCCTTCAATTTGGCTCTACCTGGAAAGAGCCAATATCACTCTTAGTGTAGCTGCTACCCATTCATGCACTTATGTGTGAACTGGGTCCAAGACTAGCTCTTTTCACTGCCAGCATAATTCAAGTTTTGTGCATGTTATATGGAGTCGCCCCCACTTTCAGCAGGCCTGCTGAACTTGAAACCATGCACTCCATTGCTCCCTCTCTATCAAGTAAACAGCATCCTCTTGTTTTTTTTTGACACCACCAGTGGCACTTGGACCCTGAAGAGAAAATGGCACATGTCAAAATAGTACTAATCACAAAGCACTGTTATCGAACCAGGCCACAGCTATTCAGTCAATCCAGACATCACCTTGCTCTGTCAGTCTTCAAATCAGATCCAGGGTTTGTGCCATGGTTCTCTACCCAGCTCCAATCGACAACAGCCACATGAAGCTGTGAATAGCTAGAACATCTGGATTTGTCAAGGTCAGTCAATAGCATTCACAGAGGATTACACTTATAATTGTTCACTGGCCACCCATTAGCTGAGAGTTGTGACTTGTATAATAGATAGATACTGTGACATAGCCCAAAGAGTAATCCCACAGAGATTTGAGCAATCTCACAGCAGAGAGCAGAATGCTGCAGCAAATTTTGCAATCCCACAGTGGGTTTCCATAAAAGGAATCCCACAATGCCACACAATTAGGCATCACTCTGAAGACAGATAGAGTTGGCAAGGATTCTCTACATACCTATATACACCCAGTCACTTCGTTCAAACACTGGTTGGCCCCTGGCTGATTGACTTCGGTTTAATCGGCCATTTAATTTAGACATGAAACTGTTTTTAATAAATTTCAAATTTCTTTGTTTTAGCCTTACCTGCACTCTGGGTGGAAACACAGGACAATCCATCTCTCTTTCATGCCTTGGAGAATCTCAAAAGTCTATACCCCAATCAAAGAGTTCTCAATGGCACCTCCATTGAATTTAGATCCTTCATGTAAGACACCTGATATGGACATCCCGCAGCTGACAGCCGATTCTGTTCCAAAGCCAACAGCTGCTGGGTCTGGGTTGCTATTTTAGTATTTTAAAACTGATGTGAGACTTACAAAAAAGATATGTGCTTGAACAAGTCATGTTCTTGTCCAATTTTTGACATGAGCCAGCTCTGATTGAAACTTGAATGGCATCTGGTGGTTGTGGCTGGTGTGTGTGAGCCAAAATATCTGCAGGAATGAACAAACATACTAGCTGAAGGCTATTGGGCATAAAAGGTTGTCTGCTGCTGCTTATTGCAATTAGGTTCCGTCTCTGGGAAATTGTTTGGCTAGTGGCTGTCTGGTCTCTGTGGTCTTGCTGAATGCCCGAAACTGACTCTGCCTCATATAGCATATGGATCTCTGACCTTACTGACTATTTTCAGGGCATGTATTAAATCATTCACTTTGGTGACTCGAGATGAGTGTCTACCTCATCTTGCAGCTGGATTCTACTAATTGGTTTAATCCAGGTACCACGGTGAAAGGGAACCTCACTGTGCAGTGACAGGAAATGAGGCAAGCTGACTATGCTACAAAGAACGAACTACCTAAGTGAAGGAGGCAAGGTAACTAAACCACAACCCAACAACCCAATGCTCAAAGTAGTACTCTCTAAGTACTGCCCTGATGCTTCTTCTAAGTAACAGAGATGTTCTATCCCCTTGTAAGTTTGTGAGATCGGTGTAACTATAAAAATGATGTGCTTCAGGTTGACTTAAGTGAACTGTAACACTCCTCTAAGGAGACCATTAGGTAATACCTAAGTGTTGCAGGTGAGACTCCAGTTAGGAGATCTCAAGGATCACTGTATGAAACAATGAAAAGGAGTGTTTGTTAGAATGAGTGGAGACTTCACTAAGAAGTACTCGAAATGCCAGAGCTCAAGACCATGGACTTGGGTGCCAATGTAGGAAACAATGGTCTTAAGTGCGCTTAGGAGAATTACTCCTTAGGGTGGGTGGTGGCTAGTGCAGGGGAACTGTTCTGGCTTTAAAGCATTACTAAGTTTGATGGCAACAAGTGCGGCCTTGAGGACATGAGAGAGAAGGATGTACTAAAGTGGTGATTCATGCACAAGTTTACTTCTGCGACTGCAGGAACTGTTCTGGCCCTTAGGCGGTACTGAGTTCACTTAGTTTCAAATTGATGATGTCTTAAGCAATAAAGCTGGGATACTCTGCAAGGCTAAATGTTCCCCAAGTGGTACTAGTTAGGCTTAGACACAGCTATTTCTCGTACAGTTAGATACTATGTAGTCTGGTGGTTCAAAGTGCAAGGTAGTATTAGTACCTGCAAATACACACTGTTCTGTCTTCATCTGTATTATGTCTTTTTCCTTCATTTCCTCCCAGTTTTATACTCCCTAAATCCTTCCAGAACCTTCTAAACACCTGACTTGTATGCATATGTACCATCCTGATTCCTCATCCTTTTACTGCCATAGGAGTGCTGTGCCATAGACATGTGTCAAACTGGTGTTGTAATCTCAGCATGACACATCAATCCTCCCTTAAGCGATGGAGGAGTACTGCCGATGTTGTACATGAATCCCTAAGACCAGTTAATTAGTAGGCAGTCTTGTTATGCTTACTCTGTACAGGCCCCATCACTTAGATGGTCCTGACTCTCTCCTAGAGGCTCTTTGACAGTCCTCTCCAATGTTATATCTCTCTCTAGTCCCTTGTGTAACAATGACATTACACTGCCGGCATTGTCCCTGATCGGTTACTTCCCTAAGTCATTCTCGTTGTCCTAAGACACCCCCAATCTAGTTCTAAGAGAAATGGTTTCAACACTGGAGTCAGCTGGCCTTCACTTTAAGACTTTTGTTATAGTGTAGATGATGGTCAAGGTAATGGTGAGTGAATTAGATACAATTGATCAAGCTCTAAGCCCAAGCCAATTCATCTTAACTCTAGTTTGACCGTCCGCTAGAGTGTTATACCCTGTAAGCAACACCACACACCTCTTAGGACATGGGGTACCCTCTAACCTGTAGGTGTATCTCTTAGAGGGTCTTCCTCTTATTTAGGAGATGCGTGGAATTTGCCTTAGGAGGCGTTTCGAAAGATTTTCAGCCTTGGCCACCTAATGGTCTTATCAACAGCATCAATAACTCAACTGAACAAGAGGTAGCTTTTGTGTGCATTCCATGCCTCTATACTCATTGTTGTTGGTTTTTAGCAGGAACAGTGGACTGCAGGGGAAGGCGCCATCAGAGGCAGCCAGTTCGAAAGAGGGAGTGGAAAACCAGAGAGGAGAGATGTGGGGCAGTTGAACAGCTAGCTATGGTATATTCAGTGTCTCTTATAACGTACAATGAGTTTTATTCATCTTTTATATGTACTTGTTACATTGAATGCAAGCAAGCAAAGAAGGGGAGGGAGCCTATTGTAATGACCCATATTTGGCAAATCAACCATGACAAGGATGTGGCCAGATGTGGTTTGAATCAAAACACAAAACATGAATGGACCAGGCTGCAATCCAATCCCCTATTGCCCTGTGTGTGGATGCCCCATGATTAGTCCTGTTTTGAGTGTCGTTTTACCCTTGCAGAATTGATACCAGTGCCTGCCTGTGTAATAGGGGATTCTGGACAGTGTGGGATTGACCATGGCATATGACCTAATTAGGCAAGTCCTATAAATACCAATATAGCTATATATAAACATGGGACCCATATATACATTAAATAGGGGATTCTAGACAGTGTGAGATAGACATGACCTGATTAGGCAAGTTGTGACTATAAATACCAATATAGCTGTTTATAGACATGGGACCCATGTAAGGTAGCTGCACTACAAACTCAACAAATGTCATGTGACCCCAGCGTGATGGACCATATATAGATGTAAATAGGAAGAATATCATAACAAGGGCATGTATGCAAAATCCATCCCATCAAATTGTAGATATATTATTTCTGCTGAATTCTATATACTGTAGTTTTCCAACCACAGGTTCATTATGTAATTAATTACATAATGTGTCCTGGTTATCTCCAAGCTCATCACTAGAATGAGGGGGGGGGACATACAATTGATGTATCAACACTGAACCTTCTGAATGGATATGGATATGCATTAAATGCATAAACAGAGCTCACAAGAGTTGTACAGTGGCCAAAAATTTGGGAAAAGATGATTTATACTGCACTAAAGTGATTCCCACTACCTTTAGTTGGGCTAGTTATAGCGCCCTAATTTCCAATTTTTATGGTAGATTGCAATTGGGTGCATAGGAATCTTTTTGACATCCCCCTGACCACCTATCCATCATTTTTCAGACTCCAACTCAATGTTTGCTTATAATACACACCCTATGACCCCTCATTTCAAACAACTTCTAATGAATGACTCTTATTCAACATGGACAATGCCATCCCTGTTAACATCAATGGCCTGCCAGGCACTGCAATATTGGATCCTGTCTTGCCTGGCAGTTATTCCCCTCCATTGCCTTTTCAACAACCAACCCGTTCTTGTATCTGGACTGGACACATTTGGTCAATTGTTCGCCACTCACATATCCTTTCTTTACAGTCCTATTCTTACTGACAATACCTATGTGTTAGGCCATCGGTCTTCTCTGCTAGCATTTGGAGTCAAACAAGTTTGTGTCTGAATTGGGTGTATGTAGAGTTAGAAACAATGTGTAACTGATGGGCTTTGAATAGAGGATAATGCAGACTGTTTGACGGACTCAACCTAAACTTACAGCAGAGGCGTTCTGAGCTGCCTGTGATCTGAGTTCAAAGAGAAAAGAGTTGTTACTTGGGTGCAGCATCAGTAGCGGGCCCTGCTGCTTGCCAGCGTCATGAGTTATTTCCTGAAGTTCATTGCCTCTGAAAGGGGGGGGGACTGTCCTCTTATTTTGGTTCAGTTCATGGGTTGAGGGGACAGGGGATGAACTTGTGGTCAGAAAACTACAGTATTTAGATTGCCTACCAAAGGAAAACTGAATGATGAGTTCCCAAATCAGTGTCAATCCTCACAAAGATCAGTCATGCCACCACCAAAGAAGCATATAAAACAGTGGACACACAATCTAATTGGTAACAGTTGATAGAAGGAAGTCATGGAGGCTGTGAGATGGTATTTTCTTTTCAAAGCAGTGCTTCATACATGTCTCACCTGACCTATTTAGGTATGTCAACCAATCTATCTGATTTGGTGAAGCATACAGACTTGGTTTGGATGACCCACAGGAAGCATGGGCAGCAAAGAGGTATAAAGGACATCAGACAATCCCCAAAATGGCTCTGAAGGAGCTGGACAAGGCAAAAGTCGGTCAGGGTGGTATTAAAATGAGAACTCCTCTTTCAGTTTTTCTCCGATTGCCCCAATTTTTGGATGAGACATTCTTCAATATATTTACAACAGATTGATGGGATAAAAACTTTATATCTACTCTACAACATGTTTTATTGCCTCTTTCACTATATATGGTTATGTGACCATAATGGCACATGATGTTTGTTGAGTTTGTAGTGCAGCTACCTTATATGCATTGAATAAGGGATCCTGGACAGTGTGAGATAGATGGTGGCATATGACCCAATTAGGCAAGTTGTGGCTATATATAGACATGGGACATTATTCCCCAAGCAGAATCTATCCTAAGGTGGCATGGCTCAGTAACAGCCTGAAGTGCCACTTTCACATTGAAATTCTTGCAAAACAAATCAATATATTGTTTTACTATCAAATTTTCATTGAAAATCCCATACAATGCAGTAGAAATGCAACAGGGTCATGCTGTGCTGAAAAATTTCCTGTAGCAGATGACCTTAAATTAGGTAAATAGGGCAGCCTCATTTAAGTAACAGACTCATACACATCACATGTCACAATTTTCATGACTGTTTACAAGAGACTAGATGGAATACACATTCTAACTTTAGGAGTCTAGAATTACTTTATCTCTACTAGGGCTGATGAGTTGACAAGAACAGTCTCAAGTGTATCTAACTGATGGAAGCCATTGCTGAAAGCAGGTTGAGACAATCAACCAGTCCATCTAAACATATATGTGTGGCAGCCAAATATTTGGTACATCAGCTATTTTTGGATGCACCATATCTCTAGCACTGATTGAGCAATTGGAACTGGCTTTGGTAGGATAACTCTACTACCCTCCAACTCCAATTTGATTACCAGTTGTATAAAATTCTATTGATCTCATGCATATCTTGTTAATTCAAAATTAGCTGATGTGTTGCCACCACAAGTATGCTTTGCATGAGTGCTCATCCACCCCTTTATTAGTTTGAACCACCAAGTTTCACCAATGATCAGCCACTACTAAGAGAAGAGGAACCTGTATTTGTCTGATTTTGATTCCATGAGATGGCTTCTTCACCTAGGAGGCTCATTTTGAGGTTTGGTTGAATAATCAGGCATATTGTTAAGTGATATATTTTATTTTGTGGTTTTTCACTTTAGACACTTGGAAGAACATTTATGACAACATTTGATGCTCTTCCAACTCCCCATTCTTCACATATAGAGAGGGTAAAAGATAAGATAGAACTCATGGACTTTCCACAGATGTCAGCTGATGTGACATGTCAGTGTGCAAGGGACGTACAACTGCAGATTTGACATTAATAGCTAGCATGTGCCACCTCCTACTTACAAAATTGGCTCACACAGACTTTTTGATTGGCTTATTTATTCAAGTTCTGTGCAGCTCAATTTGGCATTTTGACCCATTTAAAGCTGCTATTAGCCATTTGGCCGATGTAACGCTTTTGTCATGTGATGCCTGTGCAAAGTCCATGAGTTCTATCTTATATGAGTGTGAATACAAGCATAACATATATATGCCAAAGATAGATCAGGGACTGCTTCCATAATATAACTAGGCAATACAATTTAATATCAATTTTTGTGACATGGCTGACAGCAGAAGGGTTAGAGATGTACAGTGGTGGCAAATATTTGGTACATTAGCTAATTTTGAATCAACAAGATATGCATGAGATCAAGATTCAACATACACCTGAGAGCTGGAGGGTAGTAGAGTTATCCTACCAAAGCCAGTTCCAATTGCTTAATCAGTGCTAGAGACCTGGTGCTTCTAAAATAAAAAAACATTTTGCTGCCATACTGTAGTACTAGTACAATCTGAGAGCAATTGCTACAGAGAACTACATGCCAAGGTGAATGAATGGTACCCATCTCTCAAAACTAACTTTCTTATCAACTCTTAGACTCTTTACAGCCAAATGCAGTGCATAAGCAGCCTCTGTGGGGTCAGGGAGGGACCCTTTACCTTTCCTGAAAAGGTGCTTGTAAAATATATCTGCTACATGAGGTGCATCTTCATCTTTGATTTCCCTAGACAAGGATAAATAACATTACACCTTGGAGATAAAATATACATACCACATGGTTCCAACAACACCACAAAACCCAGCAAACAGAAAAGATGCAGACAGATGTATGACTTCATCTGGAGTTGAGTTGTCACCTTTTGCTGTCTCACATGCACTAAGGAATGCCAATGATGCATTTGGCATAGGTTTTTTCATGATTTGTGATATCTTTAATTGCCCATCATGAAGAATAAGAGCACTATCAAGTGGGTGCTTGGTACTTTGTGACCCATGGCAAGCAAAATGTGCAAATGTGGTGGTTGAAAGAGAATTGGCAACTTTGTCAACATATGAGGGTGAGTCTCGAGTCCCAAACACAGTGAGCCATTCATGTGGAACATGAGTCTTGAGTTTTTCAAGTTCTGCAACAGCAGCTGGCAGATAGTCTCTCCCTGATCCAGGCTCAATCACCACAAGCATCCCAAAATCTTCTGGATCACTTGAGTTAGATTGAGGTTTTGAAGCATCCAGGAGTGCCTCAAGTGTAGGTGTATAGGAGATGGTTGCATAGTCAGAGAAGCATATCTGCTCCTCATGAGTGTAGATGCCAGCAGCATGAATAGGAAGGAACACAAATGGTCCAGTAGGACACAACCAAATGTGAGGCAGAGAATCTGTGCTCTAGATTTTATATAAGATGAGTATTGAATACATCAGAATATGCTCACCTTTAGATTCAGAATCTCAACAATGGGAGTAGCAATAAAACCTTCAAAACAAAGTGAAACTTATCTTCAGGGCTCTGACCAATGTCTGGAACCTGAGATCCTTTTCGGTTTTGTGTATGCTCAAGCCATGTCCAGGGTAGGTCAGTTTCTACAGTGTCATCATGTCCACCCAGATTAGCATGCATTCCCTTACTGAGTAATGCTTCTTGAGCAGTCCAGGAAAGTGCATTTATATGACCTAATGTCAAGTTTGGAATGGGGATATGTTGAACACTATCAGTGTTCACTAACAAAGCATCACATCCAGTTTCATCTGCATTGAGCAAGACAATGGGGCCATTCAAAGCTGCTTTGTGGATCTTGGAAAAAGGGGCTGGAAGTAAAAAGTCTTCAAATCCAGGGAGCTTCCTCACTTGTTTTAAAATTGAGTTCCACTGCTCACTTAGGTAGCGGCAATGCTTTGCTACACTGTCCATCTCTTTCCCATAATCAGTAAGCCAGTTATAAGAGGAACTAGTACGATGTGCCACATACTCAAGCTCTGAAGCTATGCTTTGTAGTCTTTTTGCAAGTGCAGAATCAACAGCTTCTAGATCATCTAAAGGAGTTCGCAAAGACAGTGCTTGTGACCAGAAGATAGCTCGAGCTGCAGACAAATACTCCACAGCTGTTTCCAACCTTCCTGAGCGAATTGCCCAACTGCAAGCCCTAGATGCAAAACCTTTTGTTTGAACCAGACCTTCTTGCCAGGTGTGAAGGCTCATATCCAAGGAAGCTAAGAGGGGAAGAAGATTGATTGCATACTGAAAAGCTTCTGAAGCAGAGGTATGATGGAATCTATCTGCTTGAAGTGCCCATGAATGTGCAGATTTAAATCTCCTAAGCAGTGGAGCTGTGTCAGTCATTGACACAATGCAATATGCATCCATTGCATCATCAAGAGTCTTGGGTACCTGATCAAGTGTATAGAGAAGGACAAGACAGTATCCAAGAGTTGTAGCAATTGTTTGTCTTGGATGATCAGAAGGAAGCATGTTCAGTGCTTCCTTACAAAATGTAATGGCATTGTTAAGGTCATTGATATCTCGGTTCTGCTGAAATCGTGTCACAAGTGTATTTGCAAAGTTATTAAGTGCAGTAGATCTTTCTGGACAAGGGGCAGGTGTGAGGTTTAATGCCTGCTGATGATATTGAATGGATTCCTCAAGGTCATTGAAGTCTCCCTTCTGCTTAAATTTTGTGCCCAATGCAAGTGCAAGGTTGCTGAGTGAGAGAGATCTACTTGGATGAGGTGCAGGTGTCAGCTCTAATGCCTGGTAATAGTATTGAATGCATTCTTCAAGATCATTGATGTCTCCCTTCTGCTCGAATCGTCTCACAAGTGCATTTGCCAGGTTATTCAGTGATGCAGATCTAGCAGGATGGTGTGAGGGTATCAGCTCTAATATCTGCTGGCAGTATTGAATGGATTTGTCAAGGTCATTGAGGTCTCCCTTCTGCTCAAATCGTATTCCAAGTGCATTTGTCAAGTTAATGAGTGAGATAGATCTCATTGGATGGAGTGCAGGTGTCAGCTCTAATGCCTTGTGATAGTATTGAATGCATTCTTCAAGGTCATTGAAGTCTCCCTTCTGCTCAAATCGTCTCACAAGTGCATTTGCCAGGTTAATGAGTGACATAAGTCTACTGGGATGATGTGCAAGTCCCAGTTCCAGCACCTGCTGATAGTATTGAATGGATTCCTCAAGGTCATTGAGGTCTCCCTGCTCATCAAATCGAGTCACAAGTGCAACTGCTAGGCTATTGAGTGATGTAGATCTATCTGGATGATGTGCAGGTGTCAGCTCTAATGCCTCTTGACAGTATTGAATAGATTTCTCAAGGTCACTGAAGTTACCCTTCTGGTCAAATCGCACCCCAAGTGCATTTGCCAGGTTATGAAGTGATTCAGCTCTACTTGGATGGAGTGCAGGTCTCAGCTCTAATGCCTGCTGGTGGTATTGAATGGATTCCTCAAGGTCATTGAGGTCTCCCTTCTGCTCAAATTGTGTGGTTAGTGCACTTGCAAGGTTGTTGAGTGAGATAGATTTATCAGGATGAGGTGCAGGTATCAGCTCTAGTGACTGCCAATAATACTCAATGGATTCAGCAAGGTCACTGAGGTCTCCTACCTGCTTAAATCGTGTCCTGAGTGCACTTGCAAGGTTACCAAGTGAGATAGATCTATCAAGATCAGGTACAGGTCTAAGCTCTAATGCCTCCCAATAGCATTGAATGGATTTCTCAAGGTCATTGATGTCTCTCTTCTGCTCAAATCGTACCCTAAGTGCATTTGCAAGGTTATCAAGTGATATAGGTCTACTGGGATTATGTGCAGATCTCATCTCCAGCACTTGCTGGTAGTATTGAATGCATTTGTCAAGGTCATACTTTTGCTCAAATCGCATACTGTGTGCAAATGCCAGGTTATTGAGTGACAAAGATCTACCTGGATAATATGCAGGTCTCAGCTCCAATGCCTGCCAATGATAGTGAATGCATTTTTCCAAGTCACTGAAGTCTCCATGCTGGGCAAATCGTGCCCCAAGTGCATTTGCAAGGTTATTGAGTGGTATGGATCTACTTGGATGAAGTGCAGGTATCAGTTCTAATGCTTGCTGACAGTATTGAATAGATTCCTTGAGGTTGTTAAGGTCTCTCTTCTGCTCAAATTGCATCTGAAGTTCATTTGCAAGGCCATGGAGTGACATTGGATAAGGCTTAGGTGTCAGTTCTAATGCCTGCCAATGGTATTGAATGAATTCCTCAAGGTCTCTCTTCTCCTCAAATTGTGTCTGGAGTGCAGATGCAAGGTTATCAAGTGAAATAGATTCATCTAGATCAGGTGCAAGTTCCAGCTCTAATGCCTGCTGATGGTATTGAAGGGATTCCTCAAGGTCATTAATGTCTCCCTTCTGCTCAAATTGATTGAGCAGTGCAGCTGCAAGATTACTACATAGCAAGCTGGATTGAGGTGCAATTGTCAGCCTGATTGCATCCTTGTACATTCTAACTGCCCTGCTCAAGAAATCTACAACTGAAGATTTCCAGTGTGTGGAGCAGACATCACCTCCTGCTTTCAATAAGATAACCTTCATCCCCACAGCACCCCCCATTAATAATAGTCTTGAATGGATTGTTGCAATCACAAGGGAATCAATAGTGCTACCTTTTTCAGCAGAAGCCACTATCTTCCTGACCTGAGGATAGATTGACCTTAGGTATGGATTCAATGAAACTGTATATGTCTTTAGATCATAATAATCTTAGAATGCATAACACTTTACATTCTTCTATGCCACATATCTCAGTGCTCAAGGGCACTTGGAGTCTTTGAGTCTGCCAGTCAGCTTTAGGTGATAACACAGAGAACGATGTGGTTGAAATCAAATTCGGGCCATCATCATTTACTCTGAGCAGTGGAAGAGATAATTCTGTACTTATGTCAAGTTATGTACCTCTAACCAGAGAGACATGCCTGAAATTTGACAATCTTGACACTTATTCAGAATCTCATCTTGTGACATGTTCACAGTCCCAAGAACACGAGTGATATTTACTCCAGTCTGCTGTAGAATAGCAACGTAAAAGAATTGAAAGCTTCGAGGACTAAACAGTAACTCAGTTTCCAGCTTGAAACACAGCAACGTGAACCCACATGTTACAGTTGAGACTTAATTTACAATTGTCTTTCTGTTCATTAAAGCCATCTACCGGGATGGTTTGCAGGAAGATCGTGTGATTGACTACAATCTGAGCAAATATTTCGGATTTTGCAGGTATGTCTTGATGAGGCATCAGAGACAAAAGCTTTAGATTCATTTCTATCACTGCAATGAGATGCTGTGGCTGAAGTTTAGCTATACATACCTTGAAGACATATACTGTTTCCAATGAGACTTGCATTATCAAGTGATGAATACTTACACTTGCGTTTGTTGAATACTGTCACTGATTAGGTCATGAACGGAGAGTGCGCGAAACTCACCTTTCCATGGTGAAATGATTCAAGTGGATGGGAAGAAACATTTTGATGTTTTGTAGCCGGAATTATATACAGGAAGCGCGTTTTACACGTTTATACAGCTTGTGGGTAAGTATAGAACAGTGAGCACCAATGTGATTCCACCTGTCACGATTTTTGAGTGGGAGATGCCAATACAGCAATGGAACGGCGATCGGTCGGAACGATGGGTTTCAACTCTGAATATCGAGCGCACATCTCCAAGTCTTGCAGCTGAATCCGACAATAGGTTGACTCAGCTGTGAGGAATGGTTGATAGAGAAACCCTGGGCAGCGTTATCGACCTCTTACGGTACGACAACTAGTAGAACGTTGATAGCGAGCGTCAATGTGATTCATGCATGTGAACCATCATTTGACCCCAACAGCCAGAGATAGGATCAGTATCGAGAATGAAGGCCGGGACGCTGGTATAGAACTTCCAGAATTGGCAACGAACACTGAACCTTACTTATCGCAGTTAGCGTTTCACTAGTTCTGTATAAGATTAATCACATTATTGTAGCTACGATTGCGGTACGCAAAAAGAAAGGACATTACACTTGTAGTGCTACATGCAGGGGACAGCACATACGGCGAGAGGGAAAATCGTTCCTGGCGGCCTTGAGGTTCTGCCTCACGGCTTCTCTAAGCGGGATCAGATAGATCAAATAGATCAGATACCAAAATCGGTTTGGGGCTCACGCTGGTTCACGTCACTTCACATGTGATTTCCTATTCTTGTAAAAGATTTTGATTTCGGGTAAGCGAATATTGGGAGGGAGATGGTGGGCACAGAACAGATACCCGAAACGATCCTTCGAATAAGGTAAGCCGAGAGCTTGAAGAAGACCAGCGACGGGGAGAAAGTGAAGCGCCAAGCTTCCAGCTGAAGATGGAAAGCAGGAATGGTGCTATTAGCTGGACAAATCTCTCTAGAGTCTAGAGTAGAAACCTACCTGTCAGCGGTTGCTTCCCGGAAGATGCATACTAGTAGGTGATAGAGACGAACCTTCTGAGCTGAGGAGAAGCTATGTGGAGCCACCATGATTTATCCGTGAATAGATTCCCATTCCGATGTTCCGGCCATCAGCTCAATGATAAAGTCAGCAATATACAACTGAATCGGCGCGTGCAAAGAAATATAAGGAGCGAGGAGCTTACTTAATCGGTCTAGGAGCCATCATAAGTCGGTAATGTCTTATCACAATCCACCCTTGCCAATATTTCCTAGGCGGCACTTCTGGCGTTATCACAGATTGACTGCAACTCGTGAAAGCTAGTCGCCACAACGATTCTCTGTTCAAAGCATCTATAAACTTCTGGACGTACCTGGCCCTGGCCTTCGACAGTTTGGGCATCCTCTTTGCTCTTACCACCGCGTCGTGGCTGATTCGAGTGAGCAATGAAGCTACCACACCAATCGAGTAAAAACGCGAACTTGATCAGTCAATCATGAGGCTGATACCGAAGGAAGAAGTGGAAGGGCGCACCGAATTCCTCTTGATCAAGCGATTTTCTCATCTATATGATACCGCTTTTGACATTTATACCTCGGTGAGCAGATATCAGTATATCATCACGCATCGCAGGAGCAAGGGATTTGGCGTCATCTTGACCATCCTTATAATCAGCTTTTTCCTTGCGCTACGTGAACACTCTGCCTTTTCCTTTCATTATACCGCTGGTAATATTGGTACTCGTGATGTTTTACATTTTGTTGAGAAGTGAGGGGGTAATTGGCCTGGCATAAGGGAATATATCAGGCGACGATTCAGAAACGAGTCGGTGTCGTCGGAAAGTTCCCTCGAAGCAGCGATGCTGCGAGTCCCAGAGGACACTAACCGGTGAGGGTAAGTGCTCGAATGATGTACTGTCTGCTTCATCTTCAGTGGCCAACGATGAGCTGTATCTGCAACGCGAACGCGAACACGAGCTCAAAATGAATTTAATAGAAAACTGAGGTAAATGGATCAGTGACAGCACGGAGGCAATACGCGTCAATGCGCAGAGACCTTTTAAAGTCTGGCCAAGAGTTCAACGTTCATCATCAAGAAATGGACAGCAGTTATTGAGCGTGCAACCATCACGAAGGCATCGGACAGTACGAATGACATCGCAAGAGCATTGAAAAACAGCACTACCAAGCTTGAAGAGCTGGCAGGAAAATGGTTATATAGCGGGAAGAACAAGCGTCGACTTGCCTTTGAGAACATGCTCAGGTTGCGACGCGCCAACGAACTAATTCAGATGGAACTCACAGTTGAACGAAATACAGGCAGTTGGAGGCTTACTATTATCCAAAGTCATCAGCGCAGCTAGCCACCGCGATACATTCGAGATTCGTAGACCTGTCGAGGTTAACGCAGGAGGAGGCGGCGTTCGCACTGGTAGCAAGGCTCGACGATAAGTCTGCGACTGTGTATGACGTGCACATATGTGAAAGGGACGTTATTTGGGATATCATCCAGAAGGGCTCTGTTCGCTCCATTATAAATGTGGACCCCGACTTGTCACTTGGTTGAAGACATCCCCAAAAACGATCACCTGCTTCATATCTCACCAACACCAGAACACTCTCCACTCTCATTCGTCCAACGGAATCGTGAACGATGGTAGAGGTTCAAACCACCAACTCGTCGACATTCTACTTCTCTCCAGACAGCGTGAGCATTACTGGACAATATGTCTACAGCAAAAATGCTCCAATCGCCCATATCATGATCTCCATGCATACATCGGCCCGTCTCCACCTATGTTTGGTGCATCTTAGATATGGACAGACGTCCGTTTCCGTTCAGGAAGGGAAGACAAAGTTGCATATTATCAGTCCTGACGAATGAACTCGAATTACAGGATTTTGACTTGGGATTTCCGAGGAGGCATGAGTTGGAGTTGGTTGTAACCGCTCGTTCTGAGTTGTCGATCTATGGTCTCCGAGATGTTCAGGTCAAATTCTTGGACAACGCGGAAAGTGATGCAGCCCATCGGACAGAGGATGAGTTGGACCAAGCGAAGCGGGATTAGCACTGGCAGAGCACAAAGGACCCAGGCCACTGTAAATTTTATTACTGACAGACAATTATAACTCACTGACGGTCGACAAACTCTTCACTCAGCTATTTGGGCTATGCCACACCAATAACTCCTTGGACCTTCGGTGGACCTCTACTTCATTCGGATTGAATGGTCAAGCTGCAATTACACTAGCATCAGGGCAACCAGTAATTTTGAAGCTAAGCGAGTTAACTGCCATTATGCGAAGAAGTAGGCGACAAGAGTTTGGTTGAGCTGAAACGGCGGAGTTCGGCGGAGTTTAAATTTGTTTGGGCTCGGACATGTTTCGACCCCACATAACTCTAGTTTTGAACAGCGTCACGGCTACATGAACGTTATAATGCAGTAAGTACCAGTTCTAGTTCGTGAGAGAGAAAATTTTTCACGCGCCCACAAAACTTCGCGGCGCTGAGTGGCAAACGCCCAAAATCAAAATGTCAAGACTCTCTTCGTTCTCCCTTCATGGGTACCGTGCATTCGAAATCACCCGCTCAGGTCGCTATGGTCGCTGGCGGAGGGGTCTGAAATCAAGGCTTTCACTCCTGGAAGGCCTATGACTATATTATCGTCCCTGGTGAGTCGTTTCTCCTGCGATAATGAATACGGCTAAAGTATCTATCTGAAGGTACTTCTGGATGCGTTTTGGCTTCTGAACTCGCAGAAGATCCTCAAACTACTTTGATAGAGGCGGGCGTTGGTGAGATCAATTTACAGACCACCGTTGAAAAGGATAGGCATAAGTTATGCGCATAACAGTAAGTAATTTGTTTTCAAAAGTACCTGCTGCTTTCAGTTAGACCTAAATCCAACATCGACTGAGATAACGGGACAGTGTGATGAAGTTCGGTGTCTCTCTAGACCTCAGAAGGCTCTTCTCAACCGAAAGCCAGCCCTTTCTCGTGGCAAGATCCTGGGTAGTACTAGGTAGGCGTTTGGTCTCACGTATTTTGTGCTGCATTCACGATATAGTGCAATCAACAATCGTCTGCCAGGAAAGTATCGCTGCTGCTTCGTTCGGTAAATTCAATCTGCTATATGAGGGGGATAACATAGACCAACTACGGATAGGTATATTCCTCCCGCCACTCGCATTCGCTATGCCTATTTTGCCTCGCAGCAATGGCACAAATACAATTTCTGACTCGTTCAGGGGAACGTAATAGTATGACAGCCCAAGCGTATGATCTACCCGTCGAGATGCTTTATCACCATAGTACTAGGGTGAATGAAACGGTATCCAGGTTTTGACACCTTCTGTTAATCGTTCTTGTCTCCGAGCGTTGATGCACCTTTCGCTTAACGTGCGAATCCGTCCTTTTCATGTTTTCTCTCAGAATCTCACTATTGAGCCACCAACTGACGCTCTTCTCTAAAAGTACAAATGAGCGCATTGAATCCGAGTTGCATCAAGATGCCAATCGACCATGCAGACTCTCAGGCTAAACAGCAAAAGACTACTTACCTCGCTTTGTTTTGTTAGCTGTTCCTTTCCTCCTCTTCCTATCATGGTACAGTTGGGCGGAACTGGACTGAGCTATGCTGCCTCTGCATTGGCTTCTTTATCTGTTTCGTCCGTTCTCTATGGTATGTTACTCTATGTTGCTCCACTCAATTTCCGATGAGCTGCTTACCTGGATCAAGGAATCTTTTCTTTAATGTTCATCATATCCACAACGATTCTGTGGAATAAGCACGTCAAATCACCGTCGGATCGACATATCAATATACCTGTCATGGCTGTTTCGATCGTCATGTTCATGCTTGCATCAGCGGTAAGGAACGCTGTTCTTTTTTTTTCATCTGTCTGATTAGAGTCAGCAACTCGGAGTGAACTTTTATCGTGCTTGGGAAGCCTTCATTCTCGATCCCAAGGGCGCGATGGATTATCTTATCAACTCTGGCACCGATACACCGTCTTATATTCTTAATAGTACGTTTACCAACACTCAAATCCTTCTGGGAGATGCATTCATTGTGTGTGTTCTCTAACCTTACCACCGTTCGCATCACTGTTTCGTCGGTAGCTATACCGGTTATATGTCGTATGGGCACAAAACTTGCTTGTCACCATCCCATTCGTGTTCTGTTACTTTGGCAGTATTGCAACAGCCATCGGGCAAATTGTCACTACAACGATACGCAATCCATCAGTTTCGATCTTTTCAGATTCTTTGCGTGACTGGCCGCTTTGT
>QLOY01004199.1:0-27157 GCA_003313965.1 Megacollybia marginata
AACTGAGATATATCCAAAACCTATAGACTGATACTGTATTGAATACCTATTGAATGAGATTCATGATCTATTGACTGGGATTGACTGACATTCACTATCTATTGACTAGCATTCAATATACACAAAGGCTATTATTGACTGGGGCCAAGTATGCAGAGTGAAAGATAGGTTGAGTATAAGGGTATACTGGCCTATAGCAGTTGAATATAAGCCTATGACAAGTGAATACATCCATATGAGGGTATATACATGCCTTTTAAGGAGTTGTATGTGTCTATTTATGTTTTCACCGCCGGCTTTTCGAAAATAAAATGCAATTTGCGCAAGAACAAGAGCATGTATAGCAAAATGAATACCACCATTAGAACCACATTGAAATTCTGCATCTGTTCATATAAAGAACTCAAAAGTTCCCACGGTCACTGCTTGCCTTATCAGGGTATGCCTCCACTAATGGCTTCAAATGGATCTTACCATGAGAACCACATTGAAATTCTGCATCTATCCATATAAGGAAGTCAAAAGTTCCCACGGTTATAGCTTGCCTAATCTGGGCATGCCTCCACTAATGGCTTCAAATGGATATCACTATTAGGCCCACATTGAAATTCTGTGTCTGTCCATATAAGGAAGTCAAAAGTTCCCACAGTCACAGCTTGCCTAATCTGGGAACACCTCTACTAATGGCTTCAAATGGATATCACCATTAGAACCACATTGAAATTCTGTGTCTGGCCATATCAGAAAGTCAAAAGTTCCCACGGTTACAGCTTGCCTAATCCGGGCATGACCCATGGTGGTTTCTATTATTAATGTTTTTTGCAGCTTTTATTATTATCTTGAATCGTTTCTATTATTAGTGCTTTTCTATGCATTTTATTCTTGTCTGCCAAAAATAGATTGGCCATGTCCTGCCGTGTTCTTGCCATGATGCCGGATGCCTGCCAGGCCTGCCAACGATCACATTTGGGTGGTATGATAGCCCTGCCAAATTTATCCGGGTTCTATGCAAAAGAGGTATGATAAGTTATTATATATCTATGTATATGCTCTCTGATAGCAGTCCAAAATCTATGCATTAATCCTACTGAATCAGCTGACCTGAGCGTAATTATTCTGCTACTGAACGAGAAGCCTTGGCGCTGAAGGAAGCATTGATCAAATTTCAGCCCTTTCTGGAAGGAGAACAGGTACTAGCAATGACCAATCATGGCACCCTCACATGGAGCATGACATTTCAAAATGTTAACCAAAGGCTTTTAACCTGGGGAACAGTATTTGCCACCTATCTGAAACTTCAGATTATTCATTGAGCAGGCAAGGTTCACTCTAATGTGGACCCTATATCTCGACTACGACGGCAGGTACCCCCACAAGACAGTCCTGATGTGGAACATATAACTCCAATTCCTTCCTCATCCTCATCTGATCTGCTACGGTCTATGTACAAAGAGCTGGGGCCTCAGTTTGAACAGAAATTATTGTCGGTTGCAGCGCACTATACGAACGCAACGGAGGATCCTTATGCGCAATCCATTTCAGCCTTACAACTCCCTATCACGCATCTGTCAGATTCCGTGTCAGAATCCTACCATATTTCACACACTTACAATCTACTCATATCAATAGAGCCCAGTGTTTTGAACAAATGGCGTGTGGGGTATGAAGCTGATTCGTTTTTTAGTTCAATCATCGTGGACTTAAAGGGAGAAAACCGATGGACTCACCCGCGTCATCCTCAGTACCACTACAGTGATGACGGGCTACTCTATTTTGAGGATTGGAATGGCAATAACAGGCTCTGTGTACCCCAATCACAGAGGGTTCAAGTGATGGATGAAGTGCACAACAGTATCACAGAATCTGCACACGGAGGTTACCATCACTGTTATAACAGACTCGCATCGACACATTATTGGCCGCGAATGTCCCGAGACCTCAAGGCTTACATCAATAGCTGTGATATCTGCCAGAAGTCTAAACCCAGAACTCACTCCCCAGCAGGATTGTTGCAGCCAATTCCGATTCCGTCCTGTCCGTTTGAAGTCGTATCCATGGATTTTATTCTGGAACTGCCCTTATCCAATGGGTATGATAACATCCTTGTAATCATTGACAAGCTGACCAAATGGGCAGTATTCATTCCTTGCAAGACAACCATCACTGACGTGGAAACAGCCCGACTTTTCTTTAAACACATCCTTTGCCATTATGGGATTCCTCGTCAGATTATTACGGATCGCGATACACGGTGGAGGCATACTTTCTGGGCTGAGGTATGTCGGCTAATGGGTATGAAGCGGGCCTTGACCACCTCGTATCACCCACAGGCCAATGGGCAAACAGAGAACCTGAACAAAACCTTAGAAGTAGCTCTACGAGCATATGTTGGCCCCTCGCGTGACGACTGGGCGAAATTACTGGCCCTCTCCTACAATACCACCCCTCACATCTCTTCGGGGTACGCTCTGGCCTACCTACTTTATGGATACTCCCCGACCACATCCTCCACTCTACTGACCTTGTCTCTTAACACTTGCATTCCTTGGCCATCAAGTGAGGGGGGAGAGGAACCAAAGGTACGGGATGAGAAGGCGCAGGACATGATTGATCAGTTTCAGGCAGAATGAACACGAGCAAAGGAAGCCTTATACCTAGCCCAGCTAGCACAACAACGATTCTATAACGAGTCTCATGAACCTGTCAAATTTAACGAAGGTGATCTCGTCATCCTAAACCCGCATACCTTACATTTGCCTAAAGATGAGAAAGGACGAGGGCAGAAGTTGCTAATGAGGTATGATGGACCTTTTGAAGTATTACGCAAACTTTTGCCAGTGACATATCAGTTACCAATGCCAGTTTCCTATGGGATAAATCCTATCATCAACATCGCTCACCTTGAAAAGTATGTCTCTTCTTCACCAGAGTTTGGTGACCGACCCGTTAAGGAAATGAACCGCCAAGATTTCAATGCTCTCCCAGAAGAGGAAATCGAACGAATAGTCGCCGAGTGATGGGTAAAACACGGCAGGAGAAGGGTCCAACAGTTCAAAGTCTGTTGGAAGAACTTCACCCCCGACCATGATGAATAGCTGACCAAGAAAGCGTTAGCCAATGCACCGGATATTTTCGAGGAATGGCGTACACAAGGAAAGGAGGTGAAAGGTATGGATGGCGTCACCACCACCAGGTGCTAATATGAAGGGGCTGAATCCTCACGGTACATATATGGTATCTATTAACTTTTCCCTTTCATTATGCAACAAAGAGGCTACAGGAGATTTAAACTTACAGGTATTTCGCATTTTTAATCAGTACAAGCACTTCTTCCGCTTTGCGTTCGAACTACTTTACAATTCTAACATGCCTGCCATTTTGTCTACTCCCTTCAATTCTACACAATTGCGCTGCCGCCAAAGCTCACTAGGAAGCACGTCCGAGCAATTGCTCCATGCCCAAGCCTTAATCCCATCCTCTCAACAGTTATATTTTGCTTCACTCGGCCCCCGCAACACGTTATATGACATATTCAATCACCCAGCATTGCGGTGCCTCATACACTCCATGATCGAGAACGAAATCTACATACATGACTTTGAAGACACTGACTATTGTTATGCTGGGTTTACGGCTGTTGGAAGACAACGAATCCCTTCCTATCAGATTTGACCTGACATTGCGCGACAGTTATGGAGTGGGGTAATCATGTTATCGCGAATGGCAGTCTGTGCAGCTAACAACTGTATGTGGACTGACATTCCTGTCGATGAATTCAACACTCCTATCTTTCCTTGGGACATCCTCATCGAATGGGGATCCAACCGTCTATTCACCATTCCACATCTTATACTCACTTTTGAGGCCAACATCAACAACCCGCTCCTGCAATACCAAACCCGTTCCAAATCCAAACTGCGTCGATACTTTGCAGGATATCAGAATGTAGCCGTCTACTATGCAAACTGGGTACGGAATGCAGTTCGAGCCAGCATCAATCATGGATTTCTGTCAGAAACCAACTGGGGAGCAGTGTGGGGATTGTTGAAGGAAGAATTCTTGGACATGGTTGCTCCAGGGGTATTTGATTACACTAGAGCAGTGGAGGAAGGACGAATACGACGAGCGACTCATGATTTAACTCTTTCTCCAGTTAGAGCTGACGCTTTAGTTCTCCACCCTAGACATCGAAATGTCGTGGAAGAAGATCCATCTTTGCGATACGACCCTTTGGATCCATATTTCAATATCAATGACTGTGTTCCTTGACCTTACCAGTCCACCGAATTAGAAGAGATGGATCCTATCCTGGCATTCGGTAATCGAGGATATCATTTGCAGGCTTGAAATGATGAATCTAGTCTGGGGGGGGCTCTGTAATGGGAATCAGTGAGTCTAAACGATTTCAGTGGATCGGGAACTCATCGGTCAACAAGACTAGATGCGTCATTCAGAGTTAGGGCCTTGTAGATCATTCTGGAACTTTCCACTAAATTCTTAGATACTTCCTTATGCTTCTCGATTCCTTCCTCTTTACTATAAAAAGCTCGTGCTGATAATCTTGTAACCCATTCTTGAATACACTTAGTTTCTACCTTTACATTTGCGAGGGATCTCATAAGTTCATCTGACAGTTCTAAGCTCACGCCCTGTGCTGATCTCTGAACCCGTCAACTGACCGATCTCAACACGTCTCTAGACTGTTAAGTTCATTGTAAGGAATCTAAGGATATAATAAGATAAACAACTCACCAAGTTTCATAAGAGGATCTATTGAACTCCGTGAAAACCCCATTTTCACTACACTGACCCTTCAGTCAAAACATTCTTTGCCTGCTGGTGCAGCTTTACTGCTTGAAAGAGAGATTCTTCAGCTTCATCCAGTTGATCTAGACACATGTAAAGCTCTCCAAGTTTTAACCTGTCTGTCCCTTCAGTCAAAACATTCTTTGCCTGCTGGTGCAGCTTTACTGCTTGAAGGAGAGATTCTTCAGCATCATCCAGTCAATCTAGATGCATGTAAAGCTCTCCAAGTATGAGCCTGTCTGTCCCTTCACCCACAACATCCTTTGCCTGCTGACACAGCTTTCCTGCTTGAAGGAGAGATTCTTCAGCTTCATCCAGCCTGTCTAGATGGATGTAAAGCTCTCCAAGTCTTAACCTGTCTTTCCCTTCACCTGATATATCTTTTGCTTGCTGGTGCAGCTTTACTGCTTGAAGGAGAGATTTCTCAGTTTCATTCAGCTGATTCAGATGCATGTAAATCTCTCCAAGCTGAAAATAGCACTCTGCCCTATCCTGGTCTGATAGAAAGCCTTTCTCTAGTACTTGAACAATTGCATACTCAGATGGACCACCCAAATATGTCATCCACTCAGAGTGTGAGCACACTGCCCCTGCCAAATTTACACTTGTTGCCAGCTCTGAGTGGGACAATGCATAGAGCAAGATGCAGTCAATGTTCCCAAGTTCCAGCCTTACAATATCATGATTGCTATAGTGGTGGACATTATGATCAGATATGTATTGGATATAAAACCCCACAAGCCTGAATATGACAGCAATTGATCAAGCTTAGTAGATGCAAAGTGGCTAATAGGATTAAGCAGTTTGAATCAATGCTCCCAGTCAATATTGGCCAAGGAGGTCTGAACAAGCTTCTGCAAAGAATCATGCAGGATATCAGAGTTATTGGGAAACATGGTCTCAGAAAGATCTGAGAGAATATCAGAGTCTTTTGCTAAGCCTGCAGGGTGAGGAGACAGAACTGCCAAGGCAAGACATGCAAATGGGGTATTTTTCAATCAGGGATAGAGTTATAGAGGTATCCAGATCCATAAGACGACTTCTTTCTCCATCACTTCTGCTTGCAACTGCAGTGCTTCTTTGCCACCGGTGCCAGACCCCTTTGGTAGTTTCCTCCTTCCCGTTTGCCAAACTGCCAAGCAATGTCAGAACAAGAGGTACACCACTGGCTGCAGTTACAAGTTCATTTGCAAGCACATCATCCTCTAAACAGTGTGAATGTTGCTGAAACACTGCAAAGGCATCAGGAAAAGAGAGTGGAGGTAGTGAGTCTGTTATTGCATCAGACCACATTACTCCACGTGGAAGAGTAGATCCATGCATTGTGACTATGAGTGAAAGATTGGGCTGCTGAGCAAGGTCTGAGAGAGCTGATTCAACCTGGATCCGGGATGCTGGTGGATCCCAAACAGTCTCAAAATTATCAAGACATAGAACCACATTTCCATGTGTTAAAATGAGGTCTGAGAGGGTGTCCAGAATACTCTCTCAAAGATGTGTGTTATTCTGCTCTTGTGAGATTCCAAGCATATCAGAAAGACTAATGTAGAAGGCTTGAACTGTGATTGATGTTTCATAATTCAGGAAATACTGCTGCAATCCAAATTTCTGTTTCACTTCATCATCATGCAGAGCAGCAAGGGCCAGATTGGTTTTCCCTATACCACCAGTGCCATAAATGATGCATGATTCATGTCTCAGAATTGATTTGACAACTGCCTGCTTCTCTTTGTCATGACCTATAAGCAAGACTGGCTGTGGTGGTAGCCTTTCAGGATGTGATGTACTTCTAAACAACTGTTAGCTTATGTTTGAGCTATTTACTTAACACTGACTTGGGTGGGGCAGCAATAGCTAAGGAAGAGAAAATGTCATTATAACAAGTAAAGATTTGAAGCAGTCAACATACTGAGTTGTGATGTAGGAACAATCATTGCACCAGCATGCAATGCATCTACTGCTGCTGAAAGATTTGTTTTCACCTGTTCAAGGCCAAGGTAGTTGGATGTATGTGCTTCAACATTTGCAAGCTTCTCCCAGTCAGAGAGTGATACTGACTGCATTCCCTGTTCAACATTGAACCAGAAATAAACATCAGAAGTATTGGCAAAGCGATGCATGACCTGCTCATGTTCCTTCTCACAATCAGTTGCTATCCCCTGAATGGCCTTGATAATATCAGTAGGTATGAAGTTCCTCTGGAGGAAAGATGGTTTTGTCAAAGCAATGGTATCTCCTTTACCAGTGCCAATGCTTATAATACAGGAAAGATGGTGATTGGGAAACACTTGCATTGTCTCTTTAAGGAGGCATTGGATTGGATTGTTGAGCCCCATCCCACCATCAATGTAAATCTGAGATCCAATCTTCATGCCTTTAAAGAAAGTTGGTGTTGAAGGATACCTAGATGCTCAAGTGACCACATACATGCATTAGTCAACAGTTTCCATTCTTGAACATTTCCATTTATATTCATATCTGTATTACTAATACCTCAGTCATCTTTCTGTTACTACGACTGAGGTCAGTATATTATATTCACATACATGGACATTTACTTACTTACCCTAGTACTGATCTAACTTGACTAGGTAACAATATAGTCGTCTTTCTGTTACTACGACTGAGTACTGATCTAACTTGACTAGACGACGACAGGTTATGGGCCCCGAGCATCTCTAAATCACTACTCAGATATACCATTATACAGCTGATATACTGCCAACAACTCACAGAGCTATAACAATCACCATACACACACTGATCCAAAGAAACTGAACAGAAGAAGAGTACCCCTATTTTAACAATGTCGAATTCCTCATACCTTGCCTTACCCGAGAATGAGAAATTTAATGGGAAGAATTTTTATTCTTTCAAGAACATCATTGAAATGACCCTTGGCAGAAAGGGCTTGCTAGGATACCTTGACAGCACAATCCCACAACCCCCTGATTCATACACCGCCGTCAATGCAATGAACGATCCCAATAAACCTCTTGACACTTTGCCTACCACTCCTTGGAATGCCACGATACCGTATGTTGAGGAGTGGAAACAGCGTGATATGTATGTCAAAAGTAGCATTATCCTCAACGTTATTAACCCCAACGGGTTGGGTATCAAAACTGATGGTACTGCAGCCAGTATGTGGGATTCTATCACCAAGCAGTATGGGGTTACTTCTGCACTTGGGGCAGTACTTGCATGATCAAAACTGGATGGTATGAAACTCCAAGAGGGTGGTGATATTGAGATGCACCTTCAGACAATGAAATCGCTATGGAAGGATGCCAATAACGAAGGTGCTAACGTGGACGAAATCACATTCCGAACCATCCTGATTGGATCACTACCAATGTCATATGCACCTATTCTTGGGAACGTACTATCCTCAAACACAATTGCAGATGCAGAAGTTCTGTTGACAACATGGAAAGCAACTATTGATAAGATGAACAGCATACAGAACTCACCATCTGTCCCTAACACCATGAATTCCTTATCTTTACTTGCAAAAGCGAATGCAGCGAAAGCTCAACTTGTCTGCTCGAATTGCAAGAAGCGCGGACATATCAAAGATGACTGCTTTTGGACGGGAGGTGGAAAGGAAGGCCAATTCCCACCTTGGTGGAATCGACGTGGTAATGGGAACAATGGTGGGAGCAAAGACAATGTGAACGTATCATCTGCAAATGCAACCAAAATGTTTGCAATGATGGCAAAAGTTGAAGAGGGTGTCGCAACCAGAACCTTCCTCAACTCTGGTGTGACGCACTACTGTTTTCGCAATCGATCAGACTTCCAAATGTATACCAAATTGACCGCTAAACATGGGGATTCGGCCACTGAAGGAGGAAAGTTCTCCATCAAAGGACAAGGGAGAGTTACAAGACAAGTTGAAATCGAAGGCGAAGAGATAAACCTCCAATTCAACAATGCTCTTCATACTCCTGAGCTTACGTCGAATCTGATTTTGGTGGCATGTCTATGCGATGCGGGTTACCAGGTGCTATTTAGCGCCGAAGAAGCCATCATATTCAATACCAAGGGAGCATTCACATGCAAGCGAGGGGCAGACAGAATGTATGCATTAGGGGATATGAAAGTCATAACAAGCCCCCCGGAGGTGAAGGCGTTTGTCTCAACCATGAAACCTGCAGATTTACAAACGTGGCACCGTCGTCTGGTACATGCAGACATAGAGGTCATCAAGTCAATGCAAGAGTTGGTGGATGGATTAGACATAACGTCACTGAAGGAGGAAGGAAAGTGTATCGACTGAATCTGAGGGAAGATGACAGCGGCCCCTCATACACAACCAATTGCTGGTGAAAATGACTACACCCAAGGCCTGGTATGCACTGATCTATGGGGACTGTCAACGATACGATCAAGTGGGGGAGCCCAGTATATGATGCCCATCATAGATGCAGAGGTGCGGATGAAGGAAGTCTACTTTCTCCCGAATAAAGAAGCCAAGACAACGATCTCAGCCTTTGACCTATTCCGATGCGCGTATGAAACCCAAACAAATAAGAAGATTACCAGACTCCAGATCAATAACGAGTTTGCGTCAGCCAAGCTCTGGAAGAATTATGCAGGTCAATATGGAATTCATGTCGAACCTACATCACCACATACCTCACAAGCAAATGGGATAGCAGAACGTAGCATTGGGGTCATAACAGGTGACGTACGGACACTGCTAATCGATTCAGGACTGCCCCAGAAGTATTGGGCAGATGCCGCAGTGTTTGCAGTATACACGCGGAACCTGATTCCTTCACATGCAATCTCTGGAAAGATTCCATTAGAGGGGTGGACTAAAAGACATGTGGATGTTTCACACCTCCGAGTCTTTGGGAGCACGGCGTGTGAAGATACCAATAGACAAGAATGGGCAGCAGATCAATGGCGGAAGCAAGGACGATGATTGGAAAATTGATTGGGTATCTTCCAGGACACGGTGGTTATCGAGTCTTGTTGATTGATGGGAGGGTTGTGAGATCGAAAGATGTTGAATTTGATGAAGGCAAACCTCACCTTACGAGCGGGGGAGACGGGGACAATGACGTTGACGATCAATCGATGCCAGCGGCAACCCCACCAACCCCAGCCATGAGTGCAAATCAACTGATGCCAGCGGCAACCCCAACAGAGACAACCCCCACGAACTCATCGATCATCCCCAATACGACTTTCGAACCTCAAATCGAGGTACCTGCAACCATCGACCAAAGTATACTGCCTATTACAGATTATTGGAAGCCAGCGGACAACAAACGGGTACCAAAACTCACAGAGAAGGCCCATACAAATGTCAATGCTGCACATGCCGATATACCTTTCACCTCTCCCCTCTCCAAACCAACAGGACTTTGTCGACTTGAACAAGGATCTAGATGAAGCAATTAGGGCAATGCATTCCGGATTCAAAGACTTACACATCCCAACAACACAACGGGAAGCTTACAGACTCAACAAGGATCATTGGGTGGAGGCAGAAGTGACCGAGCTTGAGATGCTGAAGAAAAGAGAAACGTGGGAATTGGTTCCCAGACCAGACAACAGAAAGGTCGTTGGAAGTCGGTTCACTTACAACATCAAAACGACGGGGGACGGTGAGTGGTATAAAGACAAAGCTAGGTTCATAGTCCAGGGTTTCTCGATGGTGAAAGGGGTCGATTACCACAAAACATGGGTGGCGGTAGCTTGGCTGGAGTCTATTCGGATGACTGCTGCGTTCATCAGCACATACAGATTGACTCCTTGGCAGATTGACTTTACCTCTGCCTACCTGAACAGTGCTATAAAAGAAGATGTCTACATCAAACAACTGTCAGGCCACAAAGAGAATGGGAAGGAAGATTGGGTATGCAGACTATTGAAGACATTGTACGGAACAAAACAAGGTGCAGCTAATTGGTGGAATGAACTTAACAAAGGATTCGATGACATTGGATACTACACATCCAAAGTGTCAGGCATCCACTAGAACCACATCTTACATAATATAACCTGCTGCCATCATGAACCTAGCACGCCTCCAGGACGATAACTGAAGAGATCTTCCACTTAGAGGACACTCTGAGTGGTAGAAGTGGGAGAAAAGACTAATATCAAGACTAAGGGAATACATCAATAGTACCCCTACTTATATACACAGCTATAGGTAAGCATCCTGACTAATAGATATGGACGGAGCATAAGAGAAGACAATAGGAATGGCTGGAACATGAATGATATATGAAAAGAAGCCAGAACTAGAAAGGTAAGCCTGAAAGATAAGAGAAGCAAGACAATGGATAGGTACTACTAATGGAGATAGAGAGAGATATAGATATGAAATGATGAGAAAGACTGACTAAATGGAGACAATGTGGAAATAGAAGATAGGAGATAGGAATAAGCTGAGATATAGTGGAAATAAGATGGAAAATGAATACAAATGAAAAGGAAATGAAAAAGAAACTAATGGATAAATTCTGTTCGTAACACAAAGCCGATCCTTGCATACGTTCCAGATGGGATGATGATGGCAACGTAACCATATCCAACACCTACACTGACGACGTCTTTGGAGCCTCTTCTAACCCACAAATGGCACACGATGCAAAAGCCGAAATCGAACACTGCTACGAAATAAAGGATGTAGGGGAGATACAGAAGTTGCTGGGATTAAAGGTTGTATGGAACAAGGATAACCATGAAATATCATTCTCCCAACAACATTACATCCAATCATTCCTTGCAGAATTCGGCTTACAGGGTGTCAACGAGAGAGTGACACCCGAACCGATTGGACAAGAGCTGTCTGAAGAGATGTGTCCAAAGACGAAAGAGGAGGAGGAGGAGATGAAAGATAAACCATACACGAACATCCTCGGGAAGGTGATGTATACGCAGGTTGGAACACGCTTCGATATCTCGAACGCAGTGTGTAACTTGAGTAGGTTCCAGAAAAACCCAGGAACCCAACACTGGCGAGCACTCATTCATCTCCTGGGGTATCTCAAAGCGACTGCGCACTACAAGCTTGTATATCAACCACCTCCCGAAGGTATTAGTGCCAAAGAATGGGTAAAACCGACTGGGTTTGTCGATGCTGATTATGCAGGATGCAAAGACACAAGGAGATCTACTTCAGGATACGTGTTCTTGATGTCGGGTGCCCCAGTCTCATGGAGTTCGAAACACCAGGGGACCGTGTCCCTATCAACTACCAAGGTGGAATACATCTCCTTAGCAAGGGCTGCACAACAGGCGAGGTGGATGTACTCGTGGTGCAACGAAATCGGGTTCACTTAGCAGGAGCCAGCGGTGTTGAAAGGGGATAATACGGGTTCGATCCACTTGTCCAAGACCATCATAAAGTCAAGCATATCAATGTCCAGCATCATTTTCTTCGTGAACTCGTATCCAAAGAGAAGATCACCATCTTGCAGGTCCCAGGAAATAATAACCCTGCTGATATATTCACCAAACCCATCGCTGGTCCTGCATTCCGTGCTTACCTAGGGATGCTGGGGTTTGACATGTATTGAAGAAGTGACTGTCTGGGTCTGGGGGAGTGTCGAAGGATACCCAGATGCTCAAGTGACCACATACACGCATTAGTCAACAGTTTTCATTCTCGAACATTTCCATTTATATTCATATCTGTATTACTAATACCTCAGTCGTCTTTCTGTTACTACGACTGAGGTCAGTATATTATATTCACATACACGGACATTTACTTACTTACCCTAGTACTGATCTAACTTGACTAGGTAACAATATAGTCGTCTTTCTGTTACTACGACTGAGTACTGATCTAACTTGACTAGACGACGACAGTTGGAGCTGCAGATGTGGCACGGGCTGCTTCCCAGATCATGCAATCTACACCTGGATCTTCTGAAGACATGTAGGTTCTAAGGGGGACAGCAACACCTGCATTCATATTCAGGCTGTTTTGAGTGCACACAAACCTACCATTAGAGTTATGGGAGATTGAGGAAAATTGGATGCTTACACTTTGCATGCATCCACTCTATCATCCATTAACATTGCATTTGCATCTCCTAATTTGATCTGAATTATCTCCTTGATATTTGGTTGCACTGAACCTTCCTTCACCTGTTGTCCATTTTGGCTGTGAAAACACTTCCTTGGACAAACTGAGGTACATCCCTATGGCTTCATCTACTGACATGCGGAGACGACCAAGCATAAGCACAATGAGCCTAAACATAATTATCAAATGGTTTCAACTCAGGAGTATGGCTCACCCTCCAGTGCTGGTTCCAGCCATCATGGCAAAGTATTCACAGGGAAGAGGTGTCTCAGAGAGGTTTTTCTTCATCTTAAGTCTGTGCATGATGTGTTTGAGGATAATGAGTGAAGACAGTCCTTGGATTCCACCTCCATCTGTATTATGGCTGTTAGCCCTTGTGATAAGCCGGTCGAGTTATACCCACCTAATGACAACAGCCGAAGGCCCTTCTGTTCGTTCCGGTTGCTCGACATCAGGGAAAGGGGAATTGAAAGTGGGGAAGCAAAGTACGTCATAGTCTCAGTTTGACTTGCATGGATGTCAGGCTGTTGAAACGTTCCTGTCATACAGTTCAGATGTCCGAAGTTGCCGAACCTTAGAATAGATCCACGGCCTGATGCAGTGAACCATAACTTGTGGTGTGAAACTGAGAATGTTGTGCGATAGAAGGTCAGAGCCATCCGCGTTGGCTTGAAGTCAAGATCCGTTCACAATCATTCATCGTTCCTCCAATCATGCTATTTTTGGTCGCAGCACTGGTCCAGATACTGTATGCTAAACACTGCTCTGAGCCCTGAGGTTCTCAATCTGGGGCCTATGTATGAGATTCCACAAACAAGGTGATGCGACTTCATTTTGAGAAAGACATAAACGATTCAATTGAATACTACATGAGACGCACACTGCAGCACTGTCAGTCACCCATCTGAAGCCATTCCTACATACAAATCTCCAACGCAGTTCGCAGCATTGGAGCGTGAGAGTGATGACACGACTGCTCGATCATAATATTAATGGTGAGATAGGAAAATGCTTGAGCCTGAGAAGTGAAGAGAGTAGTAGTTCTGATACGAGATGTGAATAAGGCAGCGATGTTTAATTGGTACTTGAGAACGCAGGTGGCCGAGCGGGTATGGTAGAGCTTATCAATTAGGAATTCAGGAATCGTCATGTCTTGATGGCATTCTGCTGTCGACACAATAGCCTTTATATTGAAAACGGAGCCTCGTGTATGGTTCTAGGCGGTCGCGAACAATAGGAACACTTACCTCAGTTAAAACGTACGATAGCAGCTTTCCGAGAGACACTTGCCTGCAACAATTGCTGGGTGAAGAAATTTGAGACAGAGCCTACAAACAATTCACAGTTGTGGTGTAGACAGTAAAATAAATATAAACCACCCAGCGACACTGAGTTATATACGCAGAGCGGGAATGTTCGCCAATAGACATCAGTAGATATCAGTAACCACCGGCTATCACCAGTGCCCAGTGACCGGCAACGCCATCTGTCACACTGTGACTGATCTCATTAGCGCATCCATCAACACCCATTGGTTTCTGGTGAAATTGCAGTTTCCAATGGCTTCCAATGGCTCCCAATATATCTCCATAGAATTCAAACACAGGATTGATATCCGATGCTCTCTGTTCCGATTTGGTATGGTCGTGATGCGTGATGTGGTTAGTAAGACGAATTTTTCACTTGAGCTCTTTCCCCTCACGGTGTCACCTTCTTGCTCTCTCTGGTGAATCACTTTGCCCAACACACCAGTAAACAAAGGAAAGCCTATCGTGAGCTTGCTTATTCACCTGGTGATGGTGGTTGCGACTTCCGGACAAGGTACTGTGAAGTGTTTGCGTGTGCTTCTCCAATGTTTAACTCTCGATACAGTAGCTAGGTTTGTGAGTTGGAGCAGTAGAGACCATTTGTAAAAAGAATTGTGTGTTTGTGTCTGTTGTCTACTACCACTCAGCTCGATAATAAGTGATCAGTAAAGCAGGGCCGCACTCGTACCCAAAAAGGAACTTACATCAGACCACCGATGGAGGGCAACGGTATCCGATAGGCAGTACATGACCATTGTACTCCATTGGAAGTGAGTTGGAATCCACTGGAAACCAGTGGTTGTTTATTAACATCTATTTTCTAATGGATTACATTGTGTTTTACAGGCTGTTAGATCAGGCTGGAGCACGGGTGGTTGCAACCCGTGAGGGTTAAGGGTAGGATGACATGCGGGTACGGATATGGATAAGGAATTTTTTATCTGCCATCCATCCCATATCCATCCCATATCCGTATCAGCCTACAGCCAGGGATAGGTGCCTTGGAGGTCGTCAAGGTGACATTACTCCATTATGACGATGAAACTGCCAAACCAGCACCAAAAGTAACCATGTGGTTCCGTCGGCTGGCATAACAATGCTTGCTCTATACTGGTCGTTTACCTGCAGATATATGTACAATTCTTAGATCAATAGATAGTAGTTTACTACCTGACAATGTGTATATCAAGGGAGCAGGTAAGTTCAGACCAAAAAAATACTTCCATCCGCAACATAAAATTGAAAGCGGACTAAATGGAATTGAATCGCACCTTTTCCAATGCCACCCAAACCCCCTGCTGCTCCTACCCCAACATTGGCAAGTACCCGAGAGCCACGCCAGCCCAAAGCCAGCGAGAAAAAATGTGCTGCTGCTGAAGATAGCTCTGACAGTGAGGATGTTATTGCACCCAAGCCAAAAAAGCGTCTGCTACCAACAAAGGCATCATCAGGAACCAGGCCTCCTGCAAAGACGCCAGCCACCAAAAAAACACCAACCAGTGTACCTCAGACAACTGCATCAAAAGCTTGACGAACAACAATTCTGAGTGAAGAAGAAGACAATCTAGCCCATGAGGATGCCGAGATCATCGAAGTCAACATTAGCGGGAACGTAAAACAGACCACCATACCTGAAAAGGCTGAAGAAGATCCCGAGAAAGAACTTGGTAACTTTAAACTTGGCAAATTATTATAACTTACAAGCTACACCCTCTAGAACGGATGATGAAGACATGGACTGCACCTGTTTATGCCTTTTTTTTTCCTACTCCCGAGATTGAAACAAAGGATGGCCGTTGTTGCCATGTATTCAAATGCTATGGCAGAGCATGTAGCAAGACTGTACGCCACTACATTGATACTAAAGATCGCAGTTCGACATCAAATCCAATCACTCACATTCGCTCCTGTAAATCATGGGGAAAAGAAGTATGGGAAAGCGCTAAGGATGCTAAGGATGCTAAGGATGCTCGAGAAAATGTTGCGAAGCCAGTCTGAATGACAGGTAGCATCACAGCAGCATTCCAAGTCAAGGGAAAAGACAAGGTTACTTATTCCCATCACCAGCGGTCACCCACTGAAACCCGGTAAGCACAATCATGGTTGACAAGCTCAAATTTCTTACCAATTTATCAAGTGTGGAGATTGTGTGCTGGTTCTCGGAGAATTTCCGTCCTTTTGATACAGTTGAGGACTGAGGTTTCAAGTCATTGATGAAGACGGGACGACCAGAATATTATCTTCCATCAGCAGCAACTGTCTCCCGTGATGTGAAGCATGTATTGCAAGGTGTCGTACTCGCATTGCCAAAATGCTGAGAGAGTATGAAGGCAACCTCCACTTTGCAACAGATGCATGGACTTCACCCAATCACAAAGCATATGTTGGCATTACAGTCCATTTCCAGAAAGACGGACATCCAATGACATTAGTTGTTGAGGTTGTTGAGGTTGCTAAGGTAATGATATGATTCGCAGATATTGAATCAAACACTTACCTAAAGCTAGTCACATAGCGGTGTGAACCTTGCAGCTGCATTCAAGGGTGTACTCGCAGAGTTCAGAATTGAACACAAGGTTAGTTTGAATATATGGAACATAGCACATGAGAGACTTACCTCAAAAAATTCTCAGTATAACAGCTGATAATGCATCAAATAACGACACCATGGTACAGGAACTTGAACTTCTGATCAAGGAGTTCTGCGCAGAAAACCGTGGGTGCTGCTTCCTGCATGTTGACAACTTGATTGCAAAATCTTTTCTGAAGCAGTTCGACACCAAAAAGAAACATGGTGATGCTCACAATGGCAACGATGTGGAATTAGATGAGTTGGTGGATGAAGTGGAACAAGAAGAGATGTTAGATGATGGGAACGATGATGAAATAGACGACAACTTGGATGGGTGGGTGGACGAGGTTGAGGAGCTTAGTGATGATGAGTGACAAGAGCTTTTGGAAAGCATCAAACCTGTCAAACGTGTTCTATTAAAGGTAAGCGCTCAAATGTCACTTCTCGTGACTCACACCATCACTCTTTACCTCCGCAAGCTGGCGTATGCAATCATCAATTCAACTATGATTCTTCTCCCAGCATGGGTAGCAAAACTCGAGGAGCTTGATCAAGAGGTACTGCTCATGCCTAAGGATGTTCGTACATGATGGAATTCGACATTCGACATGTGCAGCTTCGTGGACAGTCACCATGATGTCATTGAAATGTTTACTGCCGAGAAGGAACACAATCTGCGAAAGTATCACCTTACGCTCTGTGAATGGGATATAGTAGAGCAGTTGTGTTGTGTTCTGAAGGTTAGTTTGTCCTTGCTGAGCTTCATGACATCATTGACCTACTCCTTAGGTTCTGAAGGATGCGACACTATTCTTCTCTCATTCAGACCCCAATATTGCTTCCGTTATTCCAGCAATGGATGAGATCCACCGCAAGTTCAATGAATTCATCATTGCTTCAGATCTTGACCCAGCAATACGAGCCACGGTATCTACTGCTTGGAAGACACTTAGACGTTACTATTCAATCACCAGCATGTCTCAACCACACATTATCGCTATGAGTAAGTCCTCCCTTCTTTGGTGTGTTGATTTGAATGATGGCAGTATTACACCCCCGTCGCAAACTCTATTACTTCCAGACACACAATCAAAAGAAAGAGTGGATCAAGAAAGCGGAACAGACTCTTCGGGACAAGTTTGAACTATTTTATGCTGATTTGGACATAGAGGATGTTGAACTTACAGTAGAAGACGAGCCTACTAACGCTAAAGTAAGTCTATTCTTTCAATATTTATAGTCTATGCTGGACAAGAAAGACGTCAATATGTTTGATGCTATGGACCAGGACTCTCTGCTCAAACAACAGTCGCAGCTCGATAATGAGGTTTCCCATTACCTCCAAGCTCCACGCGAGTCTCCTGATAATGTGCTTCTTTGGTGGATCGAGCACTGCAAAGTCTATCCCCGGCTTTCACGGATGGCTTTAGATTACCTCACTCTACCAGGTATGATTGTGCGACAATATCTTTTTTGTAACTAATATCCTTCCAGCAACTTCGGTTGATGTTGAACATCTATTCAGCAAGGGCCGACTTCTTCTGTCCCATGTTCATAGTCGACTTTCTGTTCAATCAACACGGGCACTGTTGTGCCTTAATTCATGGAGTTTGGCTGGATTAGTGGATGACAGGGATATCAATGCTGCTGCTGTTGTGCCAGAGCTTGCGAAGGGAGAAGACGAACCCAAATTACAGCCTGGGTGGGATGCCATACAACTCAAATCGTAGTTACTACTATATAGACACTGAATTATATAGTATATCCGTATCTATCCACGGATAAATCCATAACCCTACCTTCACATAAGAGTCAGATAGGTGGAGGGTACGGATGCAGATTGTGCCGAAATCATCCGAGGGTTACCCGTGCTCTTGCCTAAAAGAGAGTAGCTCACCACCCTGAATAACATTCCCAATCGAAACCTGCAACATATTTGCCTGGACAAGGCAATTCATACACGTAGTGATATAGTCACTATCCTGGTTGTCGCATGTGCATGCTTTGGATGTGCAGTTCTATGTGGCACATCTTAACAAAACGCACGGAAAGACAAAGAGAAGAAATACGTACACTAAACACCTCAAGAACACTCTGCAAACACTGTCCTGAACACTGTTGCGGGATATCACTCAACGGGGGTGCGGTGGTGTTCTTATCAAATTTGTTGTATAGCTTGTCAAGCAGATCTTCTGCAGAGGTTCCTAAAACTATGCACCTCTTATCACCAGCTCACTGACACAAGAGAAAGGTAGCATACCAGGTTAACTAAGGAACCCCAGAACCATGAAAAGAGTCGCAAAGATAAGACTGAATTTTGAAAACATGGCTTGAGTGATGGTAGGAGCGAGTGGCAAAAAAGGAAATGAAACCTCGCAGAGGCAGAACACAAAGGAAGGAAAGGTGGAAGACGGAGAATGAAAGAATGAAAGCGCTGCCACTGTTGTTGCGTTGTTATGACACGTGATGCCACGGTAACAGCCGAACATGCCAGGTGCCGTGGATCTGAGATTGTCAGATGGTGCTGCCAGCAGGATAAGCGTCTTTTATCACTCCCGCATCAACCTCTCTTAGCTTCATAGCAAACAATGTGGTATTTATGCCCCAGGTACAGCTTAGCAGTGACCCAGGAAATACATAATGATAGATATCAAACAGTGGCTTTGACAGCACCTTGATGCAAGCATTAAATTTAATACTAAGTATAAATTAGGCTGGGATAGACTTATGGCCAAACCTAGCAGTTTGGAAGAGGAGATGATCAAGTTATACTAATGAAATTGAGATTCAAGAAATACAAGCACAACTAGAACAAAGTGTTTACATATTTGGGACTGCCACTACCCACTTTGACTTTGGAACTACTACACTCTAGTATCAATATATTGAAGAATGTCAGATGGAATCAACCTACATGTTCAATTGCAAATTAGAGCCCTCAACAAACTACATTGTTTTCACTAAGATGGGGTAAACTCTGAATTTTCCAATGTGGACAACTTACAAAGCTCATCAAGCTGCTCTCTGGCAGTTGTTTCCATTCGAGTACGTTTAGCCCTATGAAAAAGCTCCACTGCTTGAGTGAGAGACATCTTGGCCTCATCCTTTTGATCTAGATGCATGTACAACTTTCCAAGTCTGAACCTATCCAATCCTTCATTGTAAACACTCTGTGCCTGCTGATGCAGCTTTATTGCTTGAAGGAAAGATTCTTCAGCTTCATCCAGTCGGTCTAGATGCATGTAAAGCTGCCCAAGGCTTGTCCTGTCTGACCCTTCACTCAAAACATGCTTTGCCTGCTGGTGCAGCTTTACTGCTTGAAGGAGAGATTCTTCAGCTTCATCCAGTCGATCTAGATGCATGTAAAGCTCTCCAAGTCTTGCTCTGTCTGACCCTTCACCCAGAACACTCTTTGCCTGCTGGTGCAGCTTTACTGCTTGACAGAGAGATTCTTCAGCTTCATCCAGTCGATCTAGACGCATGTAAAGCTCTCCAAGTCTTGCTCTGTCTGCCCCTTCACCCAAAACACTCTTTGCCTGCTGGTGCAGCTTTACTGCTTGAAGGAGAGATTCTTCAGCTTCATCCAGTCGATCCAGACACATGAAAAGCTCTCCAAGTCTTTCTCTGTCTGACCCTTCACTTAAAACATGCTTTGCCTGCTGGTGCAGCTTTACTGCTTGAAGGAGAGATTCTTCAGCTTCATCCAGTCGATCTAGATGCATGTAAAGCTCTCCAAGTCTTGTTCTGTCTGACCCTTCACCCATAACATTCTTTGCCTGCTGATGCAGCTTTACTGCTTGAAGGAGAGATTCTTCAGCTTCATCCAGTCGATCTAGGCGCATGTAAAGCTCTCCAAGTCTTAACCTGTCTGTCCCTTCACTCACAACATCCTTTGCCTGCTGGTGCAGCTTTATTGCTTGAAGGAGATATTCTTCAGCTTCATCCAGTCGATCTAGATGCATGTAAAGCTCTCCAAGTCTTCCCCTGTCTGACCCTTCACCCGAAACAGCCTTTGCCTGCTGGTGCAGCTTTACTGCTTGAAGGAGAGATTCTTCAGTTTTATTCAACTGATTCAGATGCATGTAAATCTCTCCAAGCTCAAAATAACACTCTGCCCTCTCCTGGTCTGATAGGAAGTCTTTCTCTAGTACTTGAGCAATTCCATACTTAGATGGACCACCTAGGTATCTCATCCAGCAAGAGTGTGAGCACACTGCCCCTGCTAAATTTGCACATGTTGCCAGGTCTGGGTGGGACAATGCATAGAGCAAGATGCATTCAATGTTCCCAAGTTCTGGTCTTACTATATCATGATTGCTACCAGCCTGGTAAGCATCATGGCTCAATATAAATTGAATATAAAACCATACAAGCCTATCTGCAGACTCATAGGGAAGAAAATCATCCAGCTTAGTAAATGCAAAGTGCCTGATAGGATTAAGCAATTTAAATCGACGCTCCTCATCAATGTTGGCCACAGAGGTTTGAACAAGCTTCTGCATAGATTCATGCAAGATATCTGCATTATTGGAGAACATGGTCTGAGAAAGATTTAAGAGGATCTCAGAGTCCTTAGTTAAGCCTCCAGGGTGAAGAGACAGAACTGCTAAGGCAAGGCATGCAGAGGGGGTATTGTTCAATCGAGGACTATCCAGAGAAAGAGTTATAGAGGTATCCAGATCCATGAGACGGCTTCTTTCCCCATCACTTCTGCTTGCAACAGCAGTGCTCTTTTGCCATCGGTGCCAGACTTCTTTTGTGGTTTCCTCCTTCCCATTTGCTAAAGTGCCAAGCAATGTCAGCACAAGTGGCACACCACCAGCTGCAGTCACAAGTTTTCTGGCATACTCATCATCCTCTAAGCAGCATGAAAGTTTTTGAAAAACAGCAAAAGCATCATCAGAGGAGAGTGGAGGCAATGAGTTTGCAATTGCATCAGACCATCTTACCCCATGTGGAAGAGTGGATCCCCGCATTGTGACTATGACTGAAAGGTGGGGTTGCTGAGCCAGATCTGAGAGAGCTGATTCAACCTGAACCCGGGATGATGGAGGATCCCAAACAGTCTCAAAATTATCAAGACATAGAACCACATTTCCATGTGTTAAAATGAGGTCTGAGAGGGTATCCAGAATACTCTCTCGAAGATGTGTGTTATTCTGCCCTTGTGGGATTCCAAGCATATCAGCAAGACTAATGTAGAAGGCTTGAACTGTGATTGATGTTTCACAATTCAGGAAATACTGTTGCAATCCAAATTTCTGTTTCACTTCATCATCATGCAGAGCAGCAAGGGCCAGATTGGTTTTCCCTATACCACCAGTGCCACGGATAATGCATGATTCATGTCTCAGAATTGATTTGACAACAGCCTGTTTCTCTTTGTCACGACCTATTAGCAAGACTGGGTTTGGAGGTAGCCTCTTAGGTTGGGATGTGGTTCTAAACAACTGTTAGCTTATTTTTGAGCTATTTACTTAACACTCACTTGGGTGGATCCAGTGGGACAACACCAGCTAAAGAAGAGAATGTCATCATAACCAGTAACAGATTTAAATAGTTCACATACTGAGCTGTGATGTAGGAACCATCCTTGCACCAGCATGCAATGCATCTACTGCTGCTGACAGATTTCTTGTCACCTGCTCAAGGCCAAGGTAATTGGATGTATGTGCTTCAACATTTGCAAGCTTCTCCCAGTCAGAGAGTGATACTGACTGCATTCCCTGTTCAACATTGAACCGGAAATAAACATTGGAAGTATTGGTAAATCGATGCATGACCTGCTCATGTTCCTTCTCACAATCAGTTGCTATTCCCTGAATAGCCTTGATAACATCAGTAGGTATGAAGTTCCTCTGGAGGAAAGATGGTTTTGTCAAAGCAATGGTATCTCCTTTACCAGTGCCAATGCTGATAATACAGGAAAGATGGTAATTGGGAAACACTTGCATTGTCTCTTTGAGCAGGCATTGAACTGGATTGTTGAGTCCCATCCCACCATCAATGTAAATCTGAGATCCAATCTTCATGCCTTTGAAGAATGTTGGAGTTGCAGATGTGGCACGAGCTGCTTCCCAGATCATGCAATCTACACCTGGATCTTCTGTAGATGTGTAGGTTCTAAGGGGGACAGCAACACCTGCATTCATATTCAGCTTGTTTTGAGTGCACACAAACCTACAATTAGAGTTATGGGAGGTTGAGGAAAATTGGATGGAACTTACACTTTGCATGCATCCACTGTATCATCCATTAGCATTGCATTTGCATCTCCTAATTTGATCTGGATTATCTCCTTGATAGCCTGCTCCAACTTGGTTGCACTGAACCTTCCTTCACCTGTTGTCCATTTTGGCTGTGAAAACACCTGTTTGGAAAGCTTGGGATACATCTCTATGGCTTCATCTACTGACATGCGGAGACGACCAAGCATGAGAACAATGAGCCTAAAAGTTGTGATTATCCAATGATTCCAAATCGGAGCAGCTCACCCTCCGGTGCTGGTTCCAGCCATCATGGAGAAGTATTCACAAGGAAGAGGTGTATCAGAGAGCTTTTCCTTTATCTTAAGTCTGTGCATGATATATTTGAGGACAATGAGTGACGACAGTCCTCGGATTCCACCTCCATCTGTATTCCAGTTGTTAGCCCTTGGGATGAGCCAGTCGAGTTGCTATACGCACCTAATGATAACAGCCGAAGGCCTTTCTGTTCGTTCCGGTTGCTTGACATCGAGGAATCGAAAGTGGGGAAGCGAAGTACGTGGTAGTCTCAGTTTGACTTGCGACAAACACGTGGACGTCAGGCTGTTGAAACGTTCCTGTCATACGGATTGTTCGCAGTTCAGATGTCAGGAGAAAGCCGAAGTTGCCGAACCCTAGAGTAGATCCACGGACTGATGCATGACATGCATTGAGTGAACCGTAACTCGTGGTCAGTGAAATTGAGGATGTTGCGCGATAGAAGGTCAGAGCCATCCGCGTTGGCTCCGAAGTCAAGATCCGTTCACAATCATTCATCGTTCCTCCAATGGTTCTATTTTTGGTCGCAGCACCGGCCCGGATACTGTATGCTAAACACCGCTCTGAGCCCTGAGGTTCCCAATCCGTACCAGGATGGGCCTGCTATGTATGAGATTCCACAAACAAGGTGATGCGACTTCATTTTGAGAAAGACATAAACGATTCGACTGAATACTACATGAGACGCACACTACAGCACTGTCAGCTACTGTCAGTCACCGATCCGAAGCCATTCCTACGTACAAATCTCCAACACAGTTCGCAGCATTGGAGTGCGAGAGTGATGACATGACTGCTCAATCATAATAGTAATGGTGAGATAGGAAAATGCTTGAGCCTAAGAAGTGAAGAGAGTAGTAGTTCTGATACGAGATGTGAATAAGGCAGCGATGTTTAATTGGTATTTGAGAACGCAGGTGGCCGAGCAGGTATGGTAGAGCTTATCGATTATGAATTCAGGAATCGTCGTGTCTTGATGGCGTTCTGCTGTCGAAAAAATAGCCTTCATATTGAACACGGAGCCTCGTGTATGGTTCCAAGCGGTCGCGAACACATATAGGAACACTTACCTCAGTTCAAAACATACAATAGCAGCTTTCCGAGGGACACTTGCCCGCAACAATTACTGGGCGAAGAAATTTGAGACAGAGCCTACAAACAATTCACAGTTGTGGTGTAGACAGTAAAATAAACCACCCGGCGACACTAAGCCGCTTAGTCTGAGCGTCAGAGAAGACCTGTCACATCACATGTCACACCCTTGGACATAAACGTTGCATAAACGCCGAACGCGTAACGAAAAGTCTGACTCCTACTAGTAGTACTAAAGATTCGTTCAGCTCTTTTGGCTTACTGAATCACCAGCAGGTTTTATTTCTGATACACCTCCTCAAGCTGCGATGTTCTCACTCACATTCGAAGCAGACAGAGGTACGTCGTGGTCTTGCTATCCTACACGGCAATGATGTCTCCCAGACATCTCTTATACATGGTCCGCATGCTCTCTAAACTCTGCCAAGTTGCTTGAGAGACCCACAGCCCGCTCCCACACTTTTAGTGCTGAACCGACTACGGATATAGCTCCTCCATCAGTAAAATGTAGTTCAACTTTTCAACTTTCCAACTTTTGGCATCTGGCTGGCACTAACCATAGGCTAAAATGCTTGAATTTTGTGATATTATAATAGTCTGACTACATTTATTTTTGAACTTTTGGGCTTTGGACACATAGGTTTTTAACTTAGTGACTTTTGACCTTTTTAGGACTTTTATGGGACTTTTATGGCTTGAACTACATTTTACTGATGTCCACCTCTTTACCGATATATCTACGTATCCATTTCAAGTCCCCCTCACACGGCAGGTGCCACCACTAATGCTACCCACATACAACCATCTTGAGAGGATAGAGGACCAAATCATTTCCAGTGCGAAGAGCCGGTCTCTTTACTGCAGAAAACCCAACATCGAAATCACAATACATCAGTGAAACGGGAACCACTTTAAAGTGCTTGAAAGCGCTTAGTAGTGCCTTTAGTGGCCTTTAGCGACTACCCGGGTTTCCTGATGTATAGATCCGTTTGCTGTTTCTTAAGCGCTTCTTCTTCAATGGCATCGGTAGAACACACACAGAGCTCCTGAGTATTCGGTCTATTCGTC
Source organism: Megacollybia marginata (assembly GCA_003313965.1). Lineage (NCBI taxonomy): Eukaryota > Fungi > Basidiomycota > Agaricomycetes > Agaricales > Porotheleaceae > Megacollybia > Megacollybia marginata. The sequence goes on from QLOY01004199.1 coordinate 25,429, forward strand.
TTCTTATTGGCGCTTATCGATACAACCATATTCCGTTTGTGAGCGCCACACCTGCTTTCAAGCTTCGACTTTTTTAGCCTTTGCTTCGATGTCCTTGGAAGCATACAGCCACGGGTCTAGGGCTCGATTTGCGTCATTCAGTATTGCCTTCCGCACCACAGATCTTTCTTCCATGCTTGGGTGTCAATCTGTCAAACTTGGATGTCAGCGAGAAGGACGAATCGTCTACATTGACTGCGTATGGACCTAATATATGGATTCACTGCATTCAATATCCATCAGTTATGTAAATGCTAGCCATAATGACAGCTATATGATTTCTCTATTACTGATTGAGACGATCTTTGACAAAGTGACGTCAGGATGGATGAGTCAGAGTACGGTTTGGCGAACCGAGCGTTCCGGTGGCAGAGACGCTGATGCGAGCTGACCGACTGAGAGAGTGGGAGGACGGGTGGAAATCGGAGCATGTTTCTGTTTCTGTTTCCGGTCCCTATATCTCTATCATTCATGTTAAAGAAGCGTTCAAGGTTATACTTTAAGGGCCAACGGCAACATCGGACCGAGGTATGACGTAAAAGGCGCTAATCATATCGTGAACATTTTCGAATATCGAAAAAAAACCGGTCTCTCTCCGTGTGTGTAGCCATCCGCAGGACGGAAACACGGATTCGTTTGGAGCACTCCTTAGGACTCGCTCCACTAGTGCTTCTTTCAGGGGAAGCCGCGGCCTTGTGAGAGAGAAGGCCCAGAGAAGTCCATCAAGATCTCATCAGTCACCTCCACCCTGTTTGTTCTCTTACCTATTTGCTGTGGTCCTGCCTACCTGTCACCACTCTGTTTACGGCTCTACACGTTACAACTACGGGCAGTGCTTCATCTCAATGTCGGCCATGTCGTTTGTAGCCGAGTCGCGTGCAATCTGAATTATCCGATCCTTGACCCTCAGCTCAATGTCAGTTTTATTATGTTGGTTTAATGTCCAGTTATCAGTGGTTTAATATCCAATTCAGTTAATGTCTGAGCTCATCAAATTCAATGTCCAACTCGGTTTAACGTCCAGTTAATTATCCAGAGTCTCAATTCAATGTCCGAGCTTCATGATGTTTTAAGGCCAAACTCGACTCGATGTCTCTTTATCCCATTCCGACTCTCAGTCTAATGTCTGAGTTCGTGATGTATGTCTATCGGAATGTACAATTGATTGATCCTCAGGCCCAGTGAAAACCCAGGGGAGCGCCAGCGAGCGGAAGCGAGCGGTTTTGGGCAAAGGGTAAAAATATCGGGCGTGGTCGACGTCATTATTGTATTTTGTTTTGCATTCTCGATACCGCTCGACAGAGAGGGCTCCTGCATCCTCGATACGACTAGATTCGTTGTATTACTCCCTATATTCCTGTAACTTATCTCATTGTTGCAATTCCAGTGAATTCTAGCCCTGCTCCGAGTTTAAACAAAAGTTACAACGCTGGCACCAAGTTGCAGACTTTACCTGCGGAGCCTCGCACTCGTTCTCTTTGCTCCAATTCACAACCTCGCAACTTTGCTGCTCCCAAACATTCCCCAGGCACACGAAGTCCTCAATTGACACTTGCCCAAGATTTTGATTAGTTTGATTCACAAGTTTCCGACTCCTCTCTTTCCCCAAGGCTGCTCTGTTGCTCCAAGTCTTGTACCCTCGAGCCACACATGGCATCCGTGCCAGTCCAGTACTTCTGTGACTGCCCGA
>QLOY01004199.1:27206-42754 GCA_003313965.1 Megacollybia marginata
TACACTGTTAGTTCAGGTTGAATCAACTCAGTCAAGTTATACCAGGTTGGATCTAACTTACATCAGTCTGATTCAACTTGGAAGAAGCGGTTTTTCCTGATGGTGTCGAGGACCACATACTTTGACCATGCAAAGCTCCGCACTGAAGGTATTTGCCAGGCTGATTTGCTGTACTTCATTTGCTCATTATATGCAGGTTCGCAAGCACATCACACTGGTACGAGTTCTAGGAAGCCTCGCAAGCGAAGCAAAATTGAGGTATGTGTTAATTGAACCCAAACGTCTTCCTCACAGGTGGTTCACAGACACATAATCCGGTTCCCAGCGGCTCACAAGCACAAATTCCTGGTGGTTCGCAGACAGCTCCCGATGGCTTGCAGATGCATGATTTGGAATTAGAACCATATACAGACATCGATACGCAGGACATGCAGGACATGGGAGGTGGAGATTATATCAATCGAGAGCGCTCTCCTGACCCGGATGATCACGATGGTAATCCGGATGATGAGCGCGATGAGCACCCAGATGGTGCAACCCCGAATTCAAAAATCGAAGATGTCCGGATGACACAGCAGTTTATTGAAGCACTTCAGACTGCCTCGCTGTACAACGGTGATCTCTCTGAACACTCGATCAACTATCTGCTCAATCCTCCTGTGGAGCCGCTCGTGTTGGATGAAGAAGCCGATCGCTGGCTGTTAATGTGCGTGCGCATTTTTATTGGCCTGGATAAATCCTCCGACAAATGCTATACCAATACTATCAAAGCAATGAATCAGGCATTTCGTGGCCCACTTCCAGATGTCGAACTTCACTCTTTTGATCAAATCAAGCGAGCTGTCCAAGATATGAGCGGAATCCATCCGATCATAACTGATATGTGCCCAGAGACGCACATGGCTTATTCTGGTCCTCTTGCTGGTCTTGAGGCATGTATACGCGAGGACTGTGGGCTTTCTCGTATTGACCCAGTGACTGGGAAGCCACGCCAGCAGTTCTATACCATACCGCTGGGTCTACAGATCCAAGCGCTTCGACGTCATCCAGATACAGCCAAGGAGATGATGTATTTTCGGGAACGCATGGATGAACTACTCACTGAGCTTGAGCAGTCGGGTAGATTGTCATTCTTTGATGATATCTGCTGTGGTCGTGATATTATTGACGCCTACCAATCCGGACTTATCCTTCCTGATGACACTGTTGTCATATTCTCATTCGACGGTTGCCAGCTTTATAGAATGAAACAATCAGATTGCTGGATATCAATTTGGATCATTGTCAATCTACGCCCAGGTATTCAATACAAGAAGAAGTATGTTCTTCTCGACTCCATAATTCCAGGTCCCAACGCTCCAGACATAGTCGAATCATTCCTGTTTCCTAGCTTACATCACACAACATTTAGTCCCCTATACCTATAATAATAGCCACACCCATTTTACGTTTTCCTAATACTATCACTCACGGCCGCGAACCGGCCGGTGCAATGGCAGAGTCCATAATTATGAGAGCAAATAATACTCCAGAGCACATACAATAATCGTCTTGCCCCTCACATTCTCACTGATCACAACAATGGGCATACACCTTTAGAAACTGGCAAACATGTCGGCCACACAGGAGACACAATGATCGGGTCCCTCAACGTGTGCATCAGTGCCCTCCTCATCGCGTCGGCCACGTTGACAACAGGTATCGAAGCGGTCTTCAGGGCGAAATCCGTCATCTCACGTGCCAGTAGCCCACAACAGTAGCATCAGGTTTATTTGCCAGATGCCCGGGGGATGGAGTCGGCCATCTGAGTGTCAAATCTGGAATAGCTGGAACCGGCCATCCAGTAACTAAGACAACAGTTCGGTTAGCTTGCAGGCAGTAGATTGATGCGAAGGATATGGCCGGCCAAGTGCTGACAAGTCCATTCATCATGAAAAGAATGCCAAGTCAGCCATCGAGTATCAAGCGCAATCAAATTGCTCACTTGGCCAATACACGGTTGCTGGGGCAGGTCCAGCCGGTGAGGAGTTGCAATTGGCCATTGAGTGCTGTATACTCATGCTAATTGGACCAACTGACTTGGAAAGGATACACCGCAGAGGTAGTACCGGCCGTCGGGTGGCACCACCGAGTGCTCGTCAATAAAACGTAGGCTGTACGTGTAGCACTGACCATCCGAAATTGACTACGATCAGCCTGATTACTGTGAAAGAAATAGTCTTGCTAATGAAGCAATGGGGGTCGACGCTTAAGGCAACCATGCCGCTGTTGTATCAAGAATGTGCTTACAACGAAAACTATCAGCCATCAATCGCTGTACACCAATACTAATCAGACCAACTGACATAGCAACGATATACTGCAGAGGTAGTACCAGCCGTCGAGTGGTATCACAGAGTGCTCATCAAACATCCATGAAACGTAGGCTGTGTAGAACTGACCATCTGGAATCGAGTACAATCAGCCTAATTACTGTGAAAACACAGTCATGGTAATGCCCGACGCTTCAGGCAACCACGCCCTTCTTAAGAATGTACTTCAAACAGGTACCATCGGCCATCGAGTGATATAACCCATGGTAATCGGATTAGCTTACATGGAAACAATATACTGTGGACGTAGTACTGGCCGTCGAGTAATACCACAGACTGATCATGGATAAAAGGTAGGCTGTACGTATTGAATTGGCCATTGGAGTCCTAACACCATCGAGCTGGCTACTGTGAAAACGAAGCCTTGCTAATGCAGCATCGAGTGTCGAGACGTAATCATACTGTTCTTCCCATGTACTATCATGACAGCATCGGCCATCGAATCTTTGACTGACAAAGGAGACCCAGCCGTCGAGCTCCCAGTAGCATCACATCGTCCGTCGCCAGGGTGACGTGCTGCAACGTGGGCTTGGTCATTGAATGCAGAACACAAAAAGCTTGCCCCTTGGTAAACACTAGTCTATCAAAGTAGATGCATCCGTCAAACACCTAAAATAATCGGACCCACTACCTTGAAACCAATGTCCTGCTGATGTAGTACCGGCCACTGAGTGCGCGATATTCCTTGCATGGGTTCCCCACACTTACCAATTGGCTATGTTACACTTGGCCGCTGACTTTACTAGGTGGAAATCTCAGATCGGGCGTACCTGGTTAGATTTAGTGCCGGGCGTCGAGCACGCCACACTGCTCGCATGGGTTCCCCACATTTACAATTTTACTATGCTACACTTGGCTGTTGAATCCACCAATCTAAAGTCGGGTGCCAGGTAGCATACCTGTACAATGTGAGTTATACTAAGGGTTAGGGGGACGCTTCCGCTTCCGATCTTCTCTTTTGGTCGCCCAAACCCATTCAAATGAAGTCTCTGCCTGTAGCGCGAGATACTCCCAATCGCTTGCTTGCTGTTCCGCATATGCCACCATATGACTCTCTTTCGCCCTTCCTGCTAGCTCCTTCCATTCAGTGACCTTCCTTTTTAGCCAGTTAACCATCCAATCCATCTCATGTGGAACCAGCCGCAATTCTTCATCCCAACGTGTAAGTCTAGCTTTTGCCCTTAGCCAATTCACACGATAGACTGAACCCTTGTTAGCATAGTCTGAAATCAGTTCTTACACTTACACTCCTCCATTCGCCAACTTGACTCTATCTCCATATGGCCTGCACCACTTCCCTGCTCTAAACACCAGAACCAAGGCAGCTTCTCACAGTTCTGCCCGATACGATTTGCTTCTGAAATGTCTGCTGACAATCGCAAGTCTGATTTGGATATAGGCATCCACTCTCCAGCAAAGCCCATCCGCACAAGGGCTTCTCGGCCCCTGTTATATGTTGCAGCATGGTGTTCGACATCTTGCATCTTGTCTGTAACTGATGTTCTGATGGCCGATTTTTCTTTATAGCCCTTGACACCAAGTAACTTCCTCCGAAGTAACCATGCCTTGTCTCCCAACGAATGCCAAAGTAAGTGCAGCGCGTCATTCATTTGAGCTTCACGCAGCTCCTTCTCCAGCAACAATAAATGCTCTAACCCCCTTTCTCGCATTGCAGAAGTGTCAAAGCAAGATGGCAGGGGCACTACTGTTTTCTCAGCCGCTTCCCAATCCAAGTCAATGTAGTCATCCTCATCATCACTCTGCAGTTTGTCCTGATCATCATCTGACATGGGGGCATCATCTTGAAGTGTTTCTGCAGCTCCCGCTCCCAATCGTTTCAGCAGGGGAATACTCTTGTCAGCTACTGGTGATTCTGTATCAAACTGCGCTATTTGTTTTGCAAGACAGACTCGGCGGTTGATCAAACTCCGTGCTTGGGTGGCCGTTGGCTGAGATGGAAATGATCGCACCTGTTGGGCAAGCTTATCCCTGTAGTAATTTAGTACTTCAAGTAAATTGTGCCATTAAAAAACATACTGGGCTTGTTCGAGAGCCAATCCCCTCACAAGCCAGTCAATGGTACCACTAAGGTCACCTCGCTTCGCCAATTCTAACTTGGTCAGACGCAGTGATGCCTCAGCCAACCCTTCTTCTAGACACCGTGAATAAGTGGATCGTGCTGAGAAATAAAGCACATACTTCTTGTCTCAGCGGCCTCGTAAAGTCTATTCCCCACCCCACCCTTACTGAAAGCCAGCCTTTCCAGTCTTCCCCACTTACAAACCCATTTCTCACCAACCGATGTTGACAACTCCTCGAATGTTTGTTTTGCTGCCATAAATCCCGCCTGTGCACGATCCAGCTTTGAAGTCAAGAAATCGGGCATCCCGATCAACTTTTTCCAGTTCGAATCCATTAGAAAATCATCCAGCACTTCTTGTCTGTGTGCTGTTGACATTCCACGAACAAAACCAGCCACCTTGTCAAGCTCTGCCCATAATGTTTCCATCACTTCTCCATCTATTTGACCCCCTCCTTCGATGAACTCTAGGGCGAATCTCCAGAAGCATTCCAACACATGCGCTCCCAAATGAAATTTTCCAACAGCGGCTAGTAGCTCAATATTATCCGGTAGAGTCAGAAATGGATTTGCGAATCGATCCTTATGATGGACAGTCCATTGGCAAGCGATGTCATAAATGAATAACACCAATGTTTTGTCTGAGGCATCAAGACCATCCGTTATTTTGTGCAATGAGACAGGGAGGGTGGCCGAGATCTGTTTCAAAGTCTCTGACACAGAATAATCCACATTAGCCTGTCTACAAGTCCCAAACTAGATCTAGGCAATGTAATTGCTCACCTTTCACCTTCTTGAAAATTAACAACACTATGTGGATAAAAACAGCCGTGTCTTGCACACGCTGTCGCTGCTATACCTGTGGCCAGTCGCTTCACTTCCTTCCGACCCTCCTTCATCACCTTGTAGTCACGGCAACCAGGCTTTTGAATCTTCTAACCCAAGTCAGTAAGTCATCACCCATTCCCATAGAAAATCAAGAAGTAAATCAAGACGATCACTATAGACCAGTCGGGTTACGGCAATAGGCATAGGCTAGTCAGTTTAAACCGATGATGATAGCGTAGATGCTCAAGGCCATCATCAGGGGCCAGTCGATTCAAGCCATAGTCATAGGCTAGTCGGTTCACGTCCATAATTATGGGCCAGTCGATTCAAGCCATAGTCATATGGTAGTCGGTTCAAGCCCATAAGTATGGTCCCATACCCAATATCAAAATAGAATTCATGCTCACCTTATTGTATGCTGGTGCCTCTTTCAAATGCTCCGCAAAGTCCGATTCCCCAACAAACATGGCTTCTCCGGGACTTAGAAAGACATCTGCATCTGGATTCCACATGGTAACGTTATTGATCTTGAAGTTACCATCATGTGCCACTGAACGCATGTAGAGTTGACTGCAATATACATTAGCTGCATTGATCACATAAGTCTTAGACTCACGGGTGTTCTGCATCTCGTTGCTCAATTGGAGGCAAATTTATACCTTCTTGCGGACAAGCAGCACAGAAAATGGCCAGATCTCCTGGTAAACACTTTTTGTTAGGATCATGGGCCAAACCAGCTTGTATTCGGTGATGAAGATGCCTCCACTGCCTAGAGCATCTCAAGAATGAAACATACAAGTTCTAAGCATAACGCAATTAGAGTGGTACCGGTCATTGAAGAACTTTACGCACTGGAACCGATCTAGGACTGAGAGGACATGTTGCACAGCGAAGTTTGGTGAGATACTTGAGCGCCGCGGTCTTACACTCGACCGCTTGTAAATGAAAATCTTTCAGACAAGCGAAAGTAAAGGCGGTCTCGGGGTGGCTGGCGGTAGCTGGATACAAGCGTAGACGTAACAATTGAACATCTTTTGGCACAGGAGAACCGGTTTCTTCATCGACGCACTGACACCACCTAATCTGTCAGACAAAAATGCCAGTAGTGTGTCCAATCTTGACAGTCCCGATCTCTGTCTCTCCCCCACTGTGACATTCTTCCCCAGAGTGACCGGCCTCAATGATGAGACCCAACTCATTGAGGTCTGTCCTGGCAAAGCAGCGACCATTCCATTGCTGAATCCGATGGAAGGGTGCCTGTTGATGTACCTCAATGCAACAGTTTCCACACCATATAACATTCACCCCTATACACGAACGACATCGGAAATGCGATTCGCCGGCACCACACTTGGCACAGACCCATGGCCCATAGTGGACACTGTGTCGCAGAATTTCACTCGTGTAGGACCCAATGCAGGTTTTCTTCCACTCCATTAGATACTCATTTGTCATCTAGTTATCTGTCAGACATTCCAGCTCCAATGGCAGACGCGCAAAACTGACTTTTCCCTTTACTCTTGTTCTTTTTGGGGGCATGGGTACCAGAGGCGAGTTCGCACTCTGTTTGTTGGAATGCGGGGTGGGTGGATGTGCAGAACCATGGCGATTTCTGGATCACAACTGTGGGGCAGGTGTCAATTTCACAATCGCATTACCTCGATGGTTGTATGCAGCCTTATGTATCAGTAACGTTCCTTGAGGAGCTGCTTTGACCGTTTTCCCTTTGGGCGCCATTTTGGTTTGGACAGCCGTTTGTCCGGATCACATGCCAACTTTCCGAGCCGTAAAAGATGTGATGCTTGGTTCACGAATTCATCGGTTCGATTGTTATCATACCAGTCCATTGGAAATCATATTGCATCATGTTATGACAATGGCAGCGGCCAACCTGCGAGATCACAAAAAGAACAATGAGATACCAATGGTGGCGGCCGGCAGGAGGGTCTATTGAGACCGGTGCACAGCATGCTAGTGCTATATCAATAACTGCGGCCGCCTGAGCCTGAAGGTTACCATTGCTGATTCCTGGACTAATAGTCTTAACATTGTTATGAACAGAATTTACCTCTTAGTTTCTTTTTCATTTCTTTTTCATTTCCTTTTCATTTGTATTCATTTTCCATCTTATTTCCACTATATCTCGGCTTATTCCTATCTCCTATCTTCTATTTCCACATTGTCTCCATTTAGTCAGTCTTTCTCATCATTTCATATCTATATCTCTCTCTATCTCCATTAGTAGTATCTATCCATTGTCTTGGTTCTCTTATCTTTCAGGCTTACCTTTCTAGTCCTGGCTTCTTTTCATATATCATTCATGTTCCAGCCATTCCTATTGTCTTCTCTTATGCTCTGTCCATATCTATTAGTCAGGATGCTTATCTATAGCTGTGTATATAAGTAGGGGTACTATTGATGTATTCCCTTAGTCTTGATATTAGTCTTTTCTCCCACTTCTACCACTCAGAGTGACCTCTAAGTGTAAGATCTCTTCAGTTATCGTCCTGGAGGCATGCTAGGTTCATGATGGAGTCCCCAAAGGCAGCAGGTTATATTATGTAAGATGTGGTTCTAGTGGATGCCTGACAAACATGATAACAGTGGCCAATTCAAAAATATGAAATCAGTGCTATATCAATACATGCAGCCGACTGACTTTGCACATTATTGATCCGGTGCACTAATTATCATTACTAATAATAATCATACTCGGTTGACTAAACAGAAGGATGAAATTGTTCTTCTCTACACCACCCGGGACAAGCAACATCGAATCTGTCAAGGATGTTCTTCTGAAGGAAAAAGGCCCAGCATGCTCTCTCACCAGCTCCCCACCTCTCAACTGAATGTGACAACGCGTGCCCTGCAATTACAACGACTGTGTGAGGATCATACCGCAGTTTGAGGTTGAGCTCTGGTACATTCAGCATAAGTGAGTCAACAGAGCCTATGGAGACGAGCATGTCATACCACGGTAAGTGACCTTTTGTGTCTCGATGTGCTCGCGTTGAACCGTTGGAGATGATTGCTATGCCATGGAACAACGATTCCCATAGCTCACATACGTAGCGATCCTCGTCTCGGGAACTCTGATGAACTGCGGCTCGGCAAAGCTCTAATGACTTGTATAGAGCAGGATGGACCAATGCAAGCAAATGATTGAGGAGATGCAGCACCGGTCGTGACTGCATGACGCTGCTTTTCAAGTCGGCCCATTCGCGTAAATTTACAGAGGGTCTGATCTCATGGGTCTCGTCCTAGGCGCAATCGGTTATCTTAAACAAATCTGTGAAATCGCAACACATGCGGCCTTAGGTCCTCTGCCTCTGGCGTACCACCCTCCACTTATATTGGTTGATCCCACTGGTAGTAAACGTGCCTCTGAGGGCTCTATGAATCTATGTGGTGCCGTTCTCCATGATGCATTCTTACAGACTTGCAGTGCATCTTGCGCTTCCACAGTCACGCCGACCAGTGTTGACTGGCCATACAAATCAGTTAGGAACCAGTATCATCAAAGGTCGACTCACATGTTCCTCACTCGTCAAAAGACCTGGAAACAGCCACCCGAATACTCTACCGTTTTGATCCAACAGTAAGCTCGCTTTCAAAATGGTCTGCTCGGCCAAACACCCTTGCAGTCGGGCAACAAGGTGAGTACGATTGGTTCTGGTGGCTGCGGCCAGCTCAACTATGTCAACATCAAATTTCACTGAAAGCAATGAGATATCATTTGTAACTGCATCAATCAGCCGTGCCAATAGTTCTTGGTTGCCTGCATCTCTGCAAGCGGGCAGGAGGTATTGCACGCCAGATAAAGGCACATTCGCAGCTATGTCGACGAGTTGTTGGAAGTTTGCAGGTGGAGGGGCTGGATTCCGTCTCTTCCTGTCTGGACTACCTCTAAGGCATGAGAATGACTGCACAAAAAACAACTTACTGAGACAGACCCAAGCGCCGATAATAGGCTGAGCGCCTGGAATGCGGGTGCCGGTGACAGGTCATTGCAAAGAGCTGGTAAATATATATCAATAACATAACAAAAATCGTCAGGTAAAATTTACTTTAGGGTGGGCTGTGTGATAGGTAGCGAGTACCATAGAAATAAGATGGAGAGGCTATCAATATATCAATAATTATTTTAGACACAACTGAAATGTGAACGAGTAAGAAAAAAAAATCCGGAGAAATGGATGAATAGAACTGTGCGCCCAGCAGTTAACCTGTAACACAAGGTTACACGCACCAGACATGTTAACCGCTGAGCCACACAATCCGATTGTACTGACCTGGTTTTAGGTACTTGACCCAAATATCTTGCTGCTAAAAATACTCTGTTGACACACAACACATCGCGTCGCGTCGTTCACGTGATGGTGAGCGTGGAAAAATCAACTGATATAAATTGTTGATCCCCCTCGTTTGCTGTTTCTTCTTCAACCATCACCATATGTTTGGTGATGGTCCCTGTTGGCTGGTTGTCGACGCTGAGTCGGACACCAGGAGTGATGTAGAGGTGCCCTGCATCATTCCGTCATGGTGTTTGGCAATGAAGTATCGGTCTAGACAATGCCGCGCATTGTTCTACCAGAGCTCGGATGCAGCAACCAGCTGTCCCAGCAAACAGTTATCTAGGATGACAGTGTCGTCGCCCGTGTTCTCCCCATCATTTGATGTGGCAAGACTTGTAGGTCTCCACGAGACCATGGTTCTGGGGGTTGGTTCTGGGGGTTGGTTCTGGGGGATTTCTCGATTATCCGTTGGATACCGTTGGATAGACGATGGGTCGGATTCACTGTGGAGGATGTCATGGCCACTGAGGGTGGCTACACTTCCATAAATGCCAGGTTAGTCTTTTCCTTCCGTTTCGCACACTCACGATCGAATAGGTCTTGTACAACAGCCTGCTGACAGTACAGACGAGGTACCCACGCTGTCGGTTTGTTCATTGCTTACGACCCTTCTAGGTCTGCTGCTGTGGTACGACGCGAGAGTGCACAAGGTAGGAACCCTTTGGCATTCTTCCAGACTGACGACTTTGCTAGACAAATGCATCTCCTCCCCTTAACGAATGACGGAAACTACACATTGGTAAGTGTTCGAACATTCCTTCCTTGGCTCAGAACACTCCTTAGGTTGTATGTCAGCTTCCCGTTGTTCATAGCACTTTTTTTCCTTCTTCTTTTTGGCGGGTGAAGGTGATGGCGGCCGACGTCACTGGATCTTTGCCTTTTAGTCTAGTTTTTGCTTAGTTAGCCATTGTAATAGTCATCGTAGTATATCCTTGGTATGGGACTTGCGTTTTAATAAAGAGTCTATGTGCAGAGCGCTAACATTAATTTTTGTCCGAGCAGGGTCCTAACCCTAACCCTAAGACAAGTGACTTACTTGAACAATCTAAGGTTTGATATGAGTGACTACTTAGTGTTGCAAATAGTATAAGGTGAGCATGCAGTCCAAATACACAGAGATACTGTCACTGTTGCAAGGCGAGTCGGTATGTTGTGATTGAAAAGATGTAGACTTGCAAAACAAATCCTTTTTTAATGTTATCAACTGCGCATTGGGTCAAACTCAAGGATGATGCTCACAATCTCATCCCCTTATTGGAGGCTGTTCTGAATTTGGTAGTGGCTTTGAGGAAGATGTCTCCAATGCGTTGTATCAGTTTCCCCTTCAAGATCTGTCCTGATGTTGCATGTACCTGAATGATCATGTCTTGACTGGTTGAAATACATTCTGCTTGAAGAGTCTGAATAACTCTATGGTTAGGCAACTCATTACATTGGTAGTTGGGTTTTTTGTTTCGCGAGCTGACAAGATTAATATTGAGTCCCGACTTTGACTGGAATTTGGAAATGATACTCTGCCCCCCAAACTGAGTAAGATACTCAACATATAAGACTCACCGCCAAAGCCTTCAATTATCAAGTTGGTTCATCAGGACTCATTAGGACAGATGCAGATCTCAACAGTAATGATCCAGAATGCGTCGATCAGTCATTCAAGATGTCAGTCTGATGTCAGGCACATGTCAACCCATTGTTCTGTGATGGGGAAACGCAACTTGACTGAAGCCCAGGTTCATCGCAAATCATGCTGGTGTGCACTTAACCATCCAATACAACCCAAGAGCCTGTTAATTGAAATTCCAAACCATCTGAGCGGTCAGTTTGCTGAACAAGCACCCATAAGCCGTTCTGGCCGTTCTGTCATTAAGCCACGGCCCATCAGCAAGCATCATTCAGAAATTCTAGGCACACCTGTACAATGTCATGACAAGCTGGTGGTAGTGGGTGAATGGAAATCCCAAGAGGCATCGTCAGTTTCCACTGTATACAGCATGCTTGCGCTGTCTTGATGGTACTAACATTCAATAGGGCTGTTTCTTTTGTGGTGGTGGGGAAACGGTCGTAGTTTGTGCAGCAGAAGGCTGTGGCACAGTTGTCTGCATTAACTGTCTGAAGTGAGGGAATGCAACCAACCGTGATTTCGAATCGGCCTTTCTCTGTCCACCCTGTTATTCAGGTGAATATGGACCATGTGTCCCCTATCGTGTAAGTGAAGTTCACCTGCCACCTGCCATAAATACCAGGATACTAATCTCCTCAGGGCTTTGTAGGTCGAACGAACTGCCCGCTGCAAATCAAAGCGGTTTTCAGTCATTGCACGACCCTTCGCCGTACTCATGCCCGGCCTACCTTGGTAGTTGACATCTTGGTCGATGACCCAGACCAATTGCCAAATTCAAACGCTCTCCTCGCCTACCAGCATTTGCATTCGTTGATGCCTGGGTATGTTGGGTACGCAAAGGTGCCATTCGACTGGACAACAACAGAAGGTTCGGATGCCTACGAATATGCCATTCAGAAGCTCAGTGGTTTGCTGGCCGATGGCGGCAGTTTGTCTTTGTGAGTAATCACCTCCTGCTCAGCCACTTACTGACATTGTTTTAGTATTGAACAAATTGTCATCTTTGTAACCACACCCTCCGTTCTGAACACCTCCGAGCTGCATATCGGGCCTAATGGTGCTGGTTCAGCTCATATCAACCTGCTATTCCAAGCTTTATTTCCAAAGGTATTTTACCAACAACTGCAACGACGCTCAGTACACCGCTCTCGTATGTTTCTTGTCACCGGCTTCGGTTCGTGGAAGCTATCCTTCATCCAGTCGTTTTTCTTGAGCTTGGCCGAGCGGTGAGTATCAGAGGCGTGTTCATCAGTTTTCTAAATCGTTGCAGGTGCAGCTTTTCGGAGGTGGTGGGGTTTGGGCAGCCGGACCTGTTAGCTCCATTCTTGAATGCATTTATTGCCAAGGTCCTTACGCTGTGCTATTACAAAGAGCATACCAATTATCTGACTGCAGCATTTGAGGGACAGGGGACTTTAGGCAGCCAAACCGATGTGTACGTCGTCAACGTGGTGCATCGGCAGATTCATCACTTCACTGAGAGCCATCCGGGACGGTGTCCATTCTCCTGTCCCCTGCCAGTATTCTGCCCCAAATGCGCTTTGTATACTCCATGGCATCGTCCTCATGTCAGCTCAGACAATCGGAATGTGACGAACACATGTGCAGGCTGTGGATTTATCAAACGGACGACACGACCTGATGGATTGAAGAAGTGGTCGAAAGGGAAAGGAATGTCTGTGGGTACAGAGGGGGACTGGTTCATCAGGGATTGGGAGATTCAGACACTGGGTGAGTATTTGCAGGAGACGTCGGATGCAGAGGTTGACCCAAGCAGTTAAATCTATGAATGTTGGTGAAATTGTAATTTTGTTGCATTCAGTCTGACTATAGTGGTCAGGGGCATCGGATGTTGGCAAATGCAAGGTATTCATACCATTTCTGCCCTAGGCCAACTGAATATTGTGCAGTACCATGATCGGGTCGGCCAGCAGGAATATGTGCAGTACTATGATCGTGTTGGCTGACGGGAACATGAACTGTAAAAATAAAGTTAAGTGCACGTGAGCACGTTGATTTTCTACAACTATGACTTGGACCAACGCAGCCGTCAAGAAACTACTCAAAACCAGATCAACAGCTTTTATGTTGTTGAGGGGTGCCGAACGTGACAAACACGTAAGGTCGACGGCCTCGCTTGTGGAGGATTTGACAGAAGACAAGGTTAACCTATTCGAGGTATGTTCTTGAGCACCTGTGGACATAATTAACTAACTCCACAGTGTGAGGGGTCCTCAAACACAACGTGATGAGTGGTAGACTCGTAGATGGACATCGGAATGCTTGAGGAACACCACTCGTCGCCCGCCCCATCATCAAACCTCTCACCCGCCCACAACAAAGAAAACTCTCTGTCAGTGGCCAACGCTACAGGTATGCACATGTGTAATTTTGAATACTTGCTAATCAGTGGTTAACAACGGAAGCTACAGTCATTCACCGGTCCTTGGCACAGGACCAGTCCCTGACACATTGAATTTTTATACATCATTGCACACAGACACTGCTCAACTAATTGTACCACAAGTTGTATACATACTATGAGTATGTTATCCTAATTTCTCATGAGCTCAGGCATTCAGCACAAATGGAAGATTGGAGAAAATCTTGATATTTTGGACTGTTAAGGCTCAGCTTTAAGTAAAACTTGTAAATAAATTATTCTGTGCTTATATTTGATCAATATACATCTAAATCAATGATTTGTATTATTTGGAATGTACAATATACAAGGGACAAGGGGTCATTTCAAGGAGAGGTCAGTGTGACCATAGTGTGACCCTGCCAAAGACATTGGCAAAGCGTGACATGCCAAGGATCAGTTTTGTCACGTTTTGGACTTGTTGGCTAAAATCAGGCTCCATACATCGTTTCGGTCAGCCAACACCCCAAATTAGGGTGCAACAATCAATCTCACATCCTTGGCCAATATTTGGTAAATTTGCAGACATCCGAACTGGGTTATTTGGTCATGTAGGACTGATTTAAATTTGGATGTGTCAAGGACCGGTGAATGACTGTAATCGAGTTCAAGCTGCTTTGAACCATCGGCGGCAATCAGAGCCAGATGAGACTTTGTCTTGGGATGAGGGGACGCCCCCCCCCAAAGGATTCTGAACCCATGAGGATTGAGGACGTCATCACGGCAGAAATGCTACAAGAAGCGTTGGACCGAAGCTGAGGTGAGGAGTGATTATCCACTTAGTGAGAGTTAACCAATGTGAGTAGACTGGAAAGAAGAAGAGGCTGGCTTGGATGAATCTTCTCTGGAGGAAATGGGTGAGGAGTGGAGAAGATTGGCAGAGATCATCAATCTTTGTTGTTTGGAAATCCAAGGTATCGACAAGGGAGACACCGCCTGGCAGGAGTGTCGAGCAGATGACGCTTTGGTCAACTTGGTGCAGCCTTGGGTTGCCAGGGAGATCACTAGACCTATGACTAAGGCTCGAGCTGGACTGCAGCTTTCAGGCGACTTTTCCACCTTGTTGCAATGGCATTGGACCAGCAAGATGCTCTTTCCACTCGAGGAGGTCTCTGATGCTGTGACGATTCACAAGGAGGTTACCAAGAAGAAGTTCTGGGCTAACAGTTGAGGTGGGCTGATCGCTTTCGTTGTAGCACTTCAGTGGAGCTGGTGGAAGGTCCAGGAACAGGGTACGCAAGGAAGCTTGGAGGATTGGACAAGACTGGTGGAGAGTGTGACAGGGATATTGGGGAAAGTGATAGAAAAGGCAAAACGGTAAGATTGGGGCTCCTTGGAGAGTTCAACACTTACATTTTTCTTCACTAGGCTGACCACCTCGCTCCCTATTGACAAACCCTCCTCAAAATCATTGAAGCCCCCTGCCAAACCGCCTTCAAAATCTTCACAATCCAAACCGGCGTCGAAATCAGGGGGGAAACTGCCCTCGAAAACTGGGGTGAGACCAGGAGTGGGAGGAATGAGAAAAAGGAAGCTGGAAGCAATCAGGGAACATGGTGATGAGACAGACGAAGAAGAGGCTGGTCCCAAAAACAAAAAGAATAAAGTTTGACTGTCGAATGTATCTTGCTGACATTTGAATGTATGTCATGAGTATAGAGTTTGCTGATGTTGGAACGAAGAAGGCTGGGCTATGTATGTATAAGTGTCCAGATGTTGGAACAATGACAGCGGGGTACTCAACGGCCGAAACCACACCAATGGATGAATGTTGCACCCAGCCAAGAATGGAGCAGACGAGAAAAAGGCCGACTGTACAACGGGAGTGTAATGTATACAAACCGCAACCATCACAATGGAGTGATGCAGC
>QLOY01004201.1:15077-37067 GCA_003313965.1 Megacollybia marginata
TCGCCAATCCTACCACGTGTATTCCACCCAAACATATTCCGTCCAAACGACCTCTCCGTCCGTCTGTCCTACCACCTGCCAAACGACGTCGTTGCTCGCTCGGCTATACAGTTGGACCGGAGTATCGTCACCACCCTCGCCGATTTTGCCAACACGTCCATCCTGCACAGTTCACTTTCTTTCACCACTCTCATCTTTGTCACTCAATATCTCAGAGGGTAGCTTTTCCTGCACTGGGTCACTCAATGCGAAACTTGGGAGGGTAATTGTACTAGCTTTGAGTATTTGTATTATATCATTAGCTACGTCGAGGGTCTTGTACCTTTGCTCTTAAATGAGCGCAGACGGTAGTTTACATAGAAACATAGAAACAACAGGTGCTGATACAGTGTGTAGATGAATTTCTTTTTGTGGTTTCATCATCATATGTTGTAGATAATATTCAGCTAATCCTGTATCATGGTGGTTCACTCAACTAAGCTTATGTTCAGCTCAGCTGGCAAAGGAAGAAAGAGCGAGAGGCGAGGCTAGGGACGATCTGTCTAACTCGGGAGAAGCGAGAACAGGCACGTATGAAAGAAAGGGTTCAAAGAAAGGATAATATGAGTTCCATTACCATTTCAACACGTAAATTATGCTTTTCCCCATCACCTGATACATACATGCCCAATCCGTGCTGGGCTCCTCGTTTCTCTAAGTAAAGGATCTGAGTCCGGATGCTCCTGATTCACACAGTCAATGAGGGGTTTGCTTAGCAGTGGGAAGTTCTCATTGCAACAGCAGGGTCAGCAGGTCCATGATACTATCATACTACTTGAGCTTGATCACTGGCATGATCTGGCATGATCGGACACGGGAAAGTACTTATGGTATCTGAGTAGTATCTATCCAACTCCAGACTCTTTGCCCATTCCTAGTACAGTAAGCTTTATTTGTTATGTAATCTCATACAGATGCTAGCTGGTGAATGTTCAATTTTTAGCTCACTAGGCTCGTCTCGATGTTCTGACTCTGACTATAAATGAGATGAGTCAGTGACTGGTGAGTACTGGGAGTCGGCGGCGGTGACTACTTGACGGCACGCGACATCATTCACGCACTAATGAGTCGCAACTTGAATCTCAGAGAAACAATGATCATATGATTTAAATATTTAAAACTTAACCTTGACACGTAGACAACCTGAAACTTGAACGTTTGAACTTGAGAAAATAATCCAATTCAAACTGGCCCCCGCGCCTACCTGCTTGATACGTACTCTGTACAAATTTCGGCACATCGACTTCTGTGGCGTTGCTTCTGCTTCTCCCGAGTTAGACAGATCGTCTGCTCCCTCAGCGAGAGGCACAGCGACTTTTATAGAGCAACAAAGTCTATCCTGACAGCGAAGGAATGAACCGAATTGGAACCGAACAGATGGAACCGAACAAGCCGCAACATTGCCAAACAGTTGTAAGTACAACTTACTTGATTACTATTCTCGGGCCTCGTTATTGTTTACAAGCAGCAGGTAGAGTAGTTGGCACATTAAAAAGCCAACAACCGCGAGGACGTACACTTGAGCTGGTGTGCAGAAAAATAGAGAAGCTCTGAGACCCACATGCACATCGGAGTGATGGGACCGGCGCATTCTCCGGGTTTTTACATACTCTGTTCATACTAGATGGAGTCACACTTAGAATCACTGTAGATAGTATATCCACCTAATATAAGTCAATTAATCACCTAGGTTTTGGTGAAGTATTCACTCAAATTCAGTGAATATTCACTTAGAGTAAGTGATTGTATCCACTGAATTTTAAGTGGAAAAACAGCTGAAAGCGACATTACAATCACTCAAATTCAGCAGCCGTGGGGGTCATTTTTGTGCAAGAATCATCCCTCACAAGGGGAAAAAATGGTGCAACATTCTCCCTAGTTACGGACATCCCTCAGGCACGCGTCGACATAGCCAGATAGTGCGTTTAACAAGATCCCCTAAGTCCTCTGCTTACTTCCCCCTAAGTCCCTCACCTTTGTCACGTGCTCAGCTCACGGAAATCCCTTTCCCTGACGGTATCCCTCACAAGATGCCTCATATCTCCCTGATGACATCCCTCACGACATCCCTCGTTGCTCCCTCATTTGCTTACTGATCGCTTTGATTTTCCCTTATATGTAGTGTCGAAACATAAGCGTGCATTGTATTATTGAATGGCAGCATATATACCTCACTCCATACCATCTACACAACCAGTAAGACCAAACCTCAATGCCTCTTTGACCTACCCTTTCTACTCACCGGCTTCTTCGAGTTACTTGAGTCATCGTCCGCAACCACATCAGACTGCAACAGCACATTGTTGGGGTCTCGTACCTCTGTCCGCTTTCGCTTTGAACGTTCATTCAGCTCACCAATGATTCTGTCAGTCTCCGGGGGGTCATGTACACGACCACGCTTTTTCACCACTGGCTCCACGTTTTCTTTCTCTCCCGCTGGCCCTGCACTTCCGGCAACACTAAATTTGCTCTCAGCTCCTCCCGACGCTGAACCCCGCACCTCCACATCCTTCAATGCATTGGCCGCAACCTCAGCGACCGGCAACATCCGGTCAGACGATCTCTCACCGCCCAAGTCCGCGTTACGGACGGACCCCATCTTCACCAAGCTCTCATCACAACCGGTCTGGTCATCTTCTGCAGTTAGGGCCCGGTCCGAAACATTGTTTTGGTTGTGAGAGGGGGCTTTTGGGTCGAAGCCCTGCGGCTGCGAGCAATCGTTGGACGATGCCTGAGGCTGTGAGGTAAAGGCCTTTGGTTGTGCAAAAGCCTGAGGATGAGGGACGTTGTTCAGGGAGAATGGGTGTGAATGAGTGATACTGTTCTGCAGGAAAGCCTGAGGAGGGATGTTGTTCTGCGGGAATGCCTGCGGAGGAGGAATGTTGTTCTGGGGGAATGCCTGAGCACGAGGAATGTTGTTCTGGGGGAATGCCTGAGGAGGAGGAATGTTGTTCTGGGAGAATGCGTGTGAATGACGGACGTCGTTCTGGGAGAATGCCTGAAGATGAGGGACGTAGTTCTGCGAGAATCCCTGTGAATGAGGGACATTGTTCAGGGGGAATGCCTGAGGATGAGGGAGGTAGTTCTGCGAGAATCCCTGTGAATGAGGGATGTCGTCTCGGGGGTAAAATTGTTGAGGGACGTTGTTCTGCGAGAATGCCTGACGATGAGCGACGTCGTTTTGCGAGTAAAAGTGTTGATCAGAGGGGTTGTTCTGGGAGTAAACGTGTGGATGAGGGACGGTGTGCTGGGAGTAACCTTGGGGAGGAATCGTGTTCTGGAAAAACGCCAATCCTTGACTCACGAAACTCTGTGGCTGAGCGACATTCTGCGAGAAGGATGGTGTATCGGCGTTATTGGCCCCAAAGTTGTCGTTAGCAGTGAAAATGTGAAGTTCCGACGTGTTGTGGGTTGCATTAACCAACTGGGACGGCAGCTCGGGGTTACTGCTACCTCTTCCATCGTCAAGGCTCGACCCACATTCCTTAACCAATTCAGCCACCATCTCCAAACGTGCAAGCAGACCTACCGAATCGCATGGAAGAAACGCCTGACCCGCCAATTCGCACCACATATCGGGATCGTTCCAGGGCTCGGGTTTCTCGGCCTCTCTCTCGTTGGGGACATCCACGTCAGCTATTCGTTGCTGCATTGAGTTACCCTCATCCAAAGCGGAATGACCTGCGTATTTGTCGTTGGCCTGCGACGGACCCTCGCAGTTCGCTCCGAGTGGCAATTGTTTGTCGTTGTTGAGACACTCCTCCGCAGCGACAGACTTATTCGCACTTGGCGCCTCCATTGTCCTGCTCTCATTTGTTGCAGGGTTGGCATGAACTGCAGGTATGGATCAAAACCTTCTTCCAATGACCTCTGTATGCAAAATACCTGGCTGGTCCCGCTCCTTCTGCAATGGACTGATTTCCGACTCCACATTCGTCCCATAGTTCGAACTCTGTGCTGGTCCCGTACCCTCTCCCTTGCCTCTATTATAGCGAACATTTCTTCCTGCAAGTTGTTTCAATATCTTCCGTCTTTGGCCTCTCCTCTACTCACCAAACACCTCCTGTGCAAAGCGCATATATGCCGGTAAGAGGGCCTTCATCCACATTCCATCGGCTTTGGAGAAGTGGCGACCATCTTCTAGAGCTCCATAGTGCATCCTGGACTCAACGTCAACTCCAAGCAAAGACGACCGAGCCGGTAAACTGACCCTTTAACTTTTAAATTCCCCTCGGCATCCACCATCGCAAACACTGTCGAAGATATCATTTCAGCCTTCCCACCCCAATAATGCTGGATCTTTTCCATCTCCCTCGGTGCCATCTTTTGGTGTCTAACATACGTAAGTGCGTCTCTCATGGCAAACTGTCTCGTACTCACTTAAAAATCTCCTCATTTTCGTTGCCCAGAGTCTCATCGTCGTTCTCCCCATCCTTTCCGTCGTCCCTGCTGCGGTCTGTTTTTCTTTTGGCATTTGCCTCTTGGTAGGCATCATCGAAAGTAATCTGTTCCTCCGGCGAAAGGTTTTTCAATACTTCCTCGCGTGCGGCACGATTGAGGCTGCTGGTCATCCCCTTAGGTAACGTCTCCCCCGGATGTGCTTGCAGCCACGCGCGCTTTTTGGCCTCATAGAGAGGCTTTACCTTTTCCGTGTTCCACAGCTTTGACACAAATTCTGTTTTTTGTAGCGCACGAGTCTTCTTGCCTGAACCCATGTCGTCAAAGAGTTTCGAGTCCACCGTTTCATTTCTGGAGCGTCCTCCCTGATGGTTACGTTTATCGCCCTCCCATCTCAGAGACGTTAGGATTCGCTACGCAAACACCTCAGTGGGACGCTCTCAGGCAAGTATCCCTTACCATGTTACGCTCTTTAACGAACGTAGCCAACTCTGCCTCTTCCTCCTTGCTGAGTGGCGTAGTCATGTCACGATCTGGCCAGAGGTGCTGACGGGGTGGCCACTT
This sequence comes from Megacollybia marginata, assembly GCA_003313965.1. NCBI lineage: Eukaryota > Fungi > Basidiomycota > Agaricomycetes > Agaricales > Porotheleaceae > Megacollybia > Megacollybia marginata. The sequence goes on from QLOY01004201.1 coordinate 20,079, forward strand.
CTCGTTGAAGGCGTTCTGAACTGTTTTTGTATGCGCTTTGAGCCGATTTTCTGCTCGGGCGGTGTTCCAACCATCGACTTGGGCTGATAGAAATGCGGTCTGTTCCTTGCTTGTCCAGTGAATCCCCATTGTTGAGCACACGCCAGCGATGCTCGTCTGCGTGAAGATAAACAAAGGATACACGTGAACTTTGGCAGAAGACTTTCTGAAACACAAAGCAGAGGTGAAAATCGGTCAATAATCCCTAACGATCTCTCACTCAGGCGGAGATACATCCAGTTCCATCGCCGCCACACACGGTCGCTAAAAATTCATCAAAACACTATTTTGGCGGCCGCTTTGCCCAGTAGCCGGTTCGGTCACATTTTCCGTACCTTCGCTGCTCGCTACCCAAATTGCTAGTCGTTGATTTGCAATGTATGTTCTAATGGGTTCTAGGTACTTCCACGGAAGATGCTAGCCACTTCAAACATCGAGTACTGGCTCATTGTTAAGCAGCCGAGGTTGCTTAATCGATCCAAGCGAGATTGACAGCTTCGTGTTGCCATCTTTAGCATGTGGTCGCCAGAAATTTTTTTCTACGCCATTTGGGCGACTCCTGAACGCATATGGTCGCCAGAAATTTTTCTCTACGCCATTTGGGCGACTCCCGAACGCATATGGTCGCCAGAAATTTTTCTCTACGCCATTTGGGCGACTCCCGAACCCATGTGGTCGCCAGAACGGATTTTGCAACGCCATTTGGGCGACTGCTCTTGCCAATAGCTCCGCCGGAAGACAAACACATTTTCAGTACGTATCTGTACATTGTATCTACTATAGACTGACAATCTATACTTCCGAAACGACACCCGCCGTCCACGCATCTTGATACTCCTGCAAAGCCTGCTCCAAGGACGGTTTGCTGCACATAATCGCATTCGTCACTCCTTTAGTAACGCCTTCAGCAATCGCTCTGTAAATATTGGATCAAGGCTGACGGACCAACGTAACTTACTGAGAGCCGAAAACACCGCAGGCACGGCCTCGACAAATGACATAGTACACACGCGGGGTCCTCCCCAGCATCGGTTGGAAATGGTTGATTATCGTGTTCGGATTGGGTGCAGGGTGGTGGATGGGATTGAGGTTCACCGGGGCAGGGCTCCAGTTGGCTGCAGCAAGTCGTCTTCCGAAGCCAGCTGTAGAACAGTAGGTGAGCCGCGCCATGCACGTTATACTGAACTTTACCAAGGTTAAGCATGATACCCTCGACTGAGGGGGCCATGGCAACGACCAGACCAACTGTCGCCTCGTCCATCGTGGTGCCGTTCAATCCTGAGGAAATATCAAAACACGAGCAGGATTGAGAGGGGGGTACTGGCCTTGAGTCACGCTCGCCAAATGGGAAATAGCGGCAGCCAGTAGCTGGTATTGGGGATCACCAGCGGGGATGTTCTGCTCTCTGGGATGCTGTGACATAGGTGTTTTGGTTAGGAAATTTAATCGCATGTATCACTTGTGCCTTCTTTTATATCACCTGAGGCAATACCAAAGGGGGATAACCCTTTGTTGGTAACCAACGCACCATGTCTGAAGCATCATCTACACCCCATGCGAAGCAGTGCTCGAAGCATGCCAAGTACTATCAATCGTAAGTTTCGGGTTCACATTATTGACACATCCTTACAGGGTTCCAGTCATCGAGAGGTTCGCCTGGCAGCTGCTCGTAAATACTACCACGAACGGGTGAAGGCCCGAAGGCCGGTTTCCAAAGGCGGGGCGAGGCGGAAGACGGTGGTGAGCGTCAAACGTACTCAGGATATACCAGACCATTCTGTGAGGCAAAGCTGGGAGATAGAGAAGGCACTGACTGATATGTGCAAGCGTGTGGACAAATGGAGTGAGCAGTGGGGTGGTCTCTCGAAATGGAGACGGATGGTAGCAGACTCGCCATCCGAGACGTCCAGTATGCTGCGAGAAAATCCGGAATCACAGGCAGAGCGGACACGAATGCAGGGGGAGGTTTTGGTGGACGAGCTGGATGATTTGTTTCCACTGGACCTACCCAATGATTCGGCATGGCTGGAAAGCCTTTTCAAAGACGCCATACGTTGTCATAATATTCTAGTGCAAGGGTTAGTGTATCTAGAAGAGTGTTAGCATAGCATAGTCCTATATATCGCAGAGGATGTCTTATCAGAACCACCTACTCCAGCCCTTTATTCTTAAGGTGTTATCTGCGTCAAGGTCCAAAGTATGGTCCGCCGGCAGTCTCGCCTTCATTTACAAGACTGAGTCATTACAGAATGCATGTATTGTTATTACTTCGCTATGCAAAATACTTGTTGTTCAGTTTAGCTATTTGTACTGTCTTGGGAACTGGTAGGGGTGTCTGTGTCAGGTCGATCTCACTGTACTGGTCAGGGTGCCGCAATGTACCGCATCGAGTAACGCGGTTACATGCAGCTTCATACCCATCAGACCGTAATATTGTGCTGGTAGATGTATTGAGCAGTGTCGGGAATCACAATGCAATAGTAACTCACATTATCCTGTGTTGCTCTGCTTTGCGACGCAATTTTGCCCTATTTTCCGAGCGGTACTTTGCCTCACACTCTCGTTGTACACTTCTAAGCTCTGTGTTTCTCTCCATATGTTCGGATCCTGACTGACGTCGGGCGCGCAATCTAAGTTAAGTGTTAGAAAAGCCTGAGTATCATTTGGTGAAGTGCATACTTTTGCATGCCTTGTCGTGCAGCCTTCCGGCGATTGTCAAGGTTTCTGGGTTGCCACAGTATGAGACAATTGATTGTAAGAGAGAGAGAGAAAAGACAAACCTAAGATGATACCTCAGATTGGTGGCACAACGCGATCTGGCCCGTTCCTCTTCAGAGAGACACGGACGGCCACGTTTTCTTGGATTGGTCTCAGAAGGAGAAGAAGCAGTGTCAACTGATGCCATTCTGATACGGCCTCCAGTTGGTGCATCCAGGTCAAGTTGGCGGTATGAGGATCACGTCCGGGTGTGACTCGCAGTTACCTGAGTTTCTCACTCCGTAAATAGCCAGTTATCGACTTTTATTCTGCCACACTTAATTCTGCGCCTCTGACCTCATCGAGCGGATTGTAAGTGATGTATGTGGTTCATATCTATCTGAGTCTCAATGTAGACAGCCACTTCTAGCCTTATATACGATGTACGGGCCGAGGCCAATAATGCCAAAAGACACTAACATTCTATCATACTTGATACATTGGGGATTCTACAGAGAGCACCACATGCGACCGATTTCAAAGCCTCGCTTGCTTGCCATTTCTTGAGCTCGGAATCGCGCAGTGGTGCGTTGTTCTGGACGTAGCTAAAGATAGGCGCAGCAGCGTAACCGTGATGTGACTGTTACCCTATTTCTTGACCTGTTCCCCTGACGTCCCTAACATTGGATGCACATGTAGAGTTATACCTCCTTTGGGAGCTGGTGAGTCGCATATTAACCTGACTGATCTTTGTTTGTTTGATAGAATGGACACCCCTGGTCCTCAAGTCAACGTTCAGAAACTTACCGAAGCCCAGGTCGAGTTTTGTAAAATGCGCTTTGTTGAGTGGGCCGCGGCCACTCATTTTCGTGAATTGTCACTGTTCTGGGATCGTTTTTATGACAGTTTTTGTGCACAATTTCCGGGTCCCAACCAGTGGACAGATGACGCAGACGCAACGGCAGAAGTCAGGGAGGTGGTTATTGCTGTGAGTGATTCCTCTGACGAATTGGTGCATTAACCTCAAACATGCTCTTGGCAGAATTTTAGGGATTGCATGGAGTCCTATGCCGCCCAACGCGACAGCCTCTGTGCCTCTCAGATCACACGTCGGCAGGCCGAGCTGGATTTCTCCAATGTACCGCAGCTGTTGCAACAAATGGTCCAGCTTACTGGATCCGAGCGTCGTCCCTCACATCTCACGATCTCTGCATTGCTGGTGTGGCAACAAGCGCAGTTGAGCTATGATGCGCAGACAATCAAGCTCAGTGGTAAGTCACAGCGGGACTTGTACCATTACTGACGTATGTACAGATACGGATGCACGAGCACAATTCAATTCGTCCGCGTTGACAACCCGTTTGCAAAGCATGTATGATGAGCTGGATGCTCTGCGTAAGGAGGAGGAGAGGGAAAGGCTTGTCCAAGCCAAGCAGGAGGAGGAAGATGCAATAATGAGTGAAGAGTCCCCATCTCAAGAGTAGTACAGTCTACACCATTAGTCCCATTCACCGCGTCGTCTCCAACAGTCCGTCATCTAGTCTACACATTTTGGCTCTTAGTGAGGAATCTTACCTGATTTCCCAAGGGAGTTGCCTAACCACACCATTAGCGACCTAATTCTGGGACGAATGCGCGATTCGCCGAGGGAGTTCCCTAATCGCACCAATTAGCGAGCGACTCTGGAAGAGGGATTTTTCCCGGCCGAAGAAGCCAGTTCCCTAAGGACAATTGGCGAGCCAACCGAGGGATTTCCCCTGGCCAACCGAGGGGTGTCTCGTAGACGAATGGAACAGCCACATCGCCATATATATTGACCAAGCCATAACCGTGAGTCCACAGAAATGGAGGCATTGCTGACCCCCAAAGAGCTTGAAGACGTCATCATGGCATATGAAGTCTTGGTTCAGTATTCCAATCGGAGGGATGTCTTTGAATCGTACCTCCGGGCGGATTGGGCTCAACGTTTTCCTAACGCATATCTGTCTGCACGCGCTGAACAATATCTGCTGAAGGTAAGCACAGAATCGTCTATTCAATGCAGCTGATCGGTCTGTGCTAGAAATGGACAAGAGAAGCGCACGAGATCTGGGAAGCGGACATCCAAGCTGTGCGAGCACGAATGGCAGCCAAGATGGGACGGGGAAAGTGACCCGATTTGGAATGTAACCTATAAATAACTTTGTTGATCTCTTGATTTTGTGCAATGTCGTTCCCTCTGTCTGAAGCTCGCAAGCCACGTAGAGGTAGGCCCAAGAAGAGACGTAAAACACACAGTGACTCGTTCAACTTGGACGGTCCCCAGTCCACCTTGCAGTACAGTGAATACTACAACCGGTCCATCGGTGTTACTACCTCTCATTACTTGGTCGATGTACCATCGTCTCCACTGGCGAACATGTCACCAGTGTTAGAGATGGCGATTCAGCAAACATCAGCGGAAGTGCTATTTTCTCAGGATGGTTATCAAGGTGATATACTGGACGATGACTTGGCTGAACAGGTTGACGGTACAAACACGGGGACGAAGGAGGTGTGCACGCAATGCTTGGAGCTACGTGAGCTTGATGACTTCTTAGATTTGGAAGTCGACGGACAAGACCAACTCCATGTTACGGTGGTACAAGCTGATGCGTGCTACGTATCTTGACGAGTTGTGTCGCCATGATGGTCGCGGGGATTACATTGACCAGAAGATATGCGCTCACCTTTCGTGCACTAACAAATTGGCCACTTTCCGCTGCATTGACTGCCACGGGTCAGAACTTTATTGCCGTGGTTGTATCGTGCTGATACATGAAAAGCAACCTCTTCACATCATTCAGGTTTGCGGTTTTTGTTTCGTGAGTGTTGAAGATGCACACTGATGGTGCCAACAGAATTGGAATGAACGCTTCTTCGAAACAGTTTCCCTCAAGTCGTTGGGTCTGCGAATTCAACTAGGGCATTCGGATGGCCAACGGTGTCTAATACCGGATCCTTGCGACAACTTCGTGATCTTGGATGGTAGGCGAATACATGTGGTAGCCATGGATTTCTGCGGATGCTATTCGGTTCAAGATTGGACCTTGCAGCTCCTCCGTGCACGCTATTTTCCAGCTACAATCGATGATCCTCGTACCGCAGCCACCTTTGATTGTTTGGACACCTTTGCTATGCTCAGTTACAAATCCCAGATGACGGCCTACCAGTTCTGTCAAGTGATGGAGCGACGAACAGATAATACAGGCCTTCAGTTTCCAAAGGTAGGCCTGACTAGCTTAGGGAAAGACTAAACCAAGCTATTAAGGACCGGCTGCATGAGATGCGTAGGATGATACGTCAGTGGAGGCATCTGTTGATGCTCAAACGATCCGGAGCCGCTCACCAATCACGTTCGCTCAACGAATTGGACGAAGGGTCGTGCGCGGTGCTTTGTCCATGTTGTCCACATACCGGAATAAATCTGCCTCGCAACTGGGCCGAGCAGCCCGAGGAAGACAGGCATGTTCATGTTTGGCCTGTGAGAAGAGGTCTTGATGATTTTCAGATGGTTATATCGCCTCTTTTTGAACATGGACTGCAATTTCAAAGTGAAGCGGAAGAACGTTTCGTCATGGGAGGATGATCCTGCTTTGGGTGACGGTCTGGGATACTTTTCAAAGGAACGGCCATATCGTGAGTACCTGGAGAAGAATAAGAATGCAGTACAGCCTGTGAGTGCATGTCCTACTTCTGGATACCTGGCCTTCACGTTAATTCGCAGCCAAGCAATTGCGTTGATCATGAGGCGGTGAATACGGCGGATACTCGGCAAAGCAAAGGTCTGGCTACAACGGGAATAGGGTCTGTGGATTGTGCAAGACATGATATGAAGCGGCCGCGGGCAATGGCTACACTTGAAAAGGGGGAAAGGTGCACGGTTTGCTAACTTTGCTGCTCCACAATGGCTGAGAAAGGGTTTTAGATACGTGACGATGGACTGGCTGGTATGGAACAGCCTGTGGAACACTGTCTTGCTTGGGATCGTCCTCTCGTATGATATCATATGTCAATACCGTGTCAACTTCTGGGAACGGATGTGGGCACAATTCACGGGGGTCTGGCAACATGTATTAGAGCAGGAGATGCTTGCAATTGTGTGGGTTATCCCAAAATTTCACTTGCCGGCTCATATCCAACGGTGCTGGGAGCGATTCAACCACAATTTCGCATTATGGTCTGGGCATTCCGATGGCGAAGGAATTGAACGATGTTGGCCTCAACTGAATGCTCTGGCGCGTAGTGCTAAAGAAATGGGACCGGGATCGTGGGTTGACTTGTTGGATGATCATATTGGGGACGCAAACTGGAAGAAAGTACCAGGCTTTAGTGAGTGGTGATATTGCAACGACGAAATTGCCATGCTGATTTGTTTCAGTACGGCTGCTCTTGATTCGTTTCCATACGGCGGTGACAGAGAGAAGACTGCACAGCTTACAACTCGACGAGATGGAACAGTTTGTGGATGCAGGTATCCGCGACGAATGGGTAGCAGATGTGCAACTGTGGGAGAAAGACGTTGATGAATATGAGAAAAAGCACAAATGGAAGACACCGTACACACCTCGTGTGGCTGGTGAGTGAGAGTTTCGTGGCAGGGATGTACTGACATGTAGCGTACAGCGGCCAGTCAAGCAGCCGTTTCACTGAAATTGGCAGAACAAGATGCAGCTGCTGCGAAGGTTCATAGTAATGGTGTACAGTCAAAGGTTTCGGCAAGTCAAATGGTCATCATGGCCCTGGAACTAGAAGAACTGCAGTAAGTGTTAATAGTGTTGAAGCATCCGATTTATTAAGAGTACAGGCGAAAGCTACGGGAAGATACGGAGGGACAAGGGATGCATCCTACTCCTTCACAGCGTACACAGCTTCTACGCCAGTCAACTAGTCTTTTGCGCCAGATTTCGAGGTGGATGGAGGCTCAATTGCTCTACATCCCTCAAGTGAGCCTTCTTCGTCAACGTGACACAGCGGGGGCGAAATCGAGTGAGGTGGAAGCATACGACATACAACTTTACCTTCCATCAGAGATAAATACGGTGGTGGAATGTTCGATGTCATTGCGAGAAACCGAATGGCAACTACGAGAGGCTCAGGCAGCAGATGCATTGGAGGCAGTGAGGACGGGATTACGGCTGCGAGTGGCAATGGACAAACGCCTGCGCCAGGGGATTTCTGGAGTGGCAGCGAATACACGGGCTCAAGCGACGCTGAAGGCATGTGTACAGCGGATCAAAAGGTCAGCGAGACGTTACCGTGTGGCGGAAAAAGCAATGAGGGTGCTAGGGCCATTGCTGGGAAAGGACAGCGATTGGAGGTTTAAGTTTCAGCCTTTGACTGACGGTGATATGTGTCCACTTCCAGTAGGGGTTGCAATTGGAGATGGGGTAGCCAAACTGTCGTGGATTTGGACTAGCAGAGGCGTCAATCCGGATGATGAGGATGCGGTAAGGGATGGTATGTGATAGGGTGCATTCTATCTGTAGTTTTGATGTGTTTGACAGAGCTTCGTCTGCAGTACCTGCGTACTCGGGCTCGATGTATGCGATGGCGTGAGGAAGTTTTGTTGTTGACCGAAGAGATGCGACGGTATGAGGAATTCATGGTGTGGCACGCAGATTGGTGGCGAAAGAGAGCAGAGCAGAGAAAAGAGGTGAGTAAGGAGGTTCGGGAGGGGCTAGAAGCCTATGCAGAGCGTCAAGCCGTGCTTCGTGAGTCTCTACGGAGCCGTGCGGAGTATATGTGGCGGTTCTGCCAAATTTGGGATGTAAAAGGTGAGGTTCCGAGGGAACGAACATGGCTATCAAAGGTGGTGCAGCCGAGGAATGCACCAGAGGACCCATTTCAGGGCATGTACAAGATGGGTGAACATGCGGCAGTGGAAGATGGGGATTTGGAAGGTGAGGGAGGAGAGGGAGGAATTTCGGCCTGGTCTTCCGATGACGCGTTCTCGGACTACGCGGAGCTTGAAGATGAGGTGGATGACTAGGGGTGGGCACCAGGGAGGTTGGTTAGGGATGGATTGAGGGGGAGATTTGCTAGGGATGGGTTGAGGGAGAGTTGCTAGGGATGGATTGCACTAGGGAGGTTGGTTAGGGATGGATTGAGGGGGATTTGCTAGGGAGGGGTTCAGGACAGTGTTTACACAGACAACGTGTATGCTCATGTGTGGATGTAACCTTGTTAGGGAGAGATTAGGTGACATTGAGGAGGACGAGGGGAGGACAGAAACATATGAGGGGAGGAGGGGAATGTCTACGCAGCCAATACAGTCCCTAATGAGAGAGAAAGGTGCACCATTTTTGTCCCTCACGAGGGACACTTGCTGCAGCAAACGAGTCCCCAGTACTGAATTCAGTGAGTTATCCACTCAAATTCAGTGTTCACTTAATTGCTCAGTTAGAGAGTTCACAAATTGATGGCATTCAGTGCTACAAAGCGAATACAAAGCAAATAATGATAGCCAATAAGCCCGGTCCTGGCCTCGAGCAGCAAGTCCCTAATGTCCAATGTTCCCGATTCTGAGTGTTCCGCGGATTCGATGATCCTCTCCAACTTCATTTGGTAGTCTTCACCTTGGTTTGAGTAGCAGCCTGAGAACGAGTCCGAGCAGCTGGAGGTTCGTTTTCTGCATTCTCCGATGATGTGGGGTGAGGGGTCGGCTTTGATGTGGGGTGAGGGGTTGGCTTTGATGTGGGGTGAGGGATTGGCTTTGATGTGGGGCGAGGGGTCGGCTTTGATGTGGGACGAGGGATTGGCTTTGATGTGGGACGAGGGATTGGCTTTGATGTGGGGCGAGGGGTCGGTTTTGACTTGGACTGATGTACTGCAACATTGTCCTCCCATGCTACCTGCAAGCGGTGAGGGAGAGAAAATAATGAAGTTTTTATTACCTTGGTCGTCTTCACAAGTAGACGGATGACGTCATCAATTTCATCATCCTCCCCTTCATCGTCCTGGGCATGCACATACATTCCAAAATCCCTACTGTCCTTCATGATATCGTATGCAACAGCAAAAGAGACATTCTGATCGTCTTCGATGAGTCGACATGCGCAATACGGGAGAAGAAAATAATCAGAAAACTGAGGATAGCTAAGTGGAGCGAAGGCGTGTTCTATAGGATGCGGAAGCCCAGCAGGGGGAAACAGACGTAGTAGTGTTGAACCGATGATAGCCTTTCCACGTTGGCCATAACTAGAGATGTGTTAGTAAGTTATTATCAAGTAAAGGTACTTACTATCCAGGGCGTGCTGCCCTCAACTCGTCACCATTCCAAGTCCGAGAAGCAAGTTCTTTTAGATCACCTTCTTGACGCTCCATCATTTCCTGCCAGATAAGATTGCCTTGAAGTAATGTAGCATCCATAAAGAATCGTAGCAAGTCTAGTGCGAGTGAGGAAATTCGAGCAGGGAGACATTTGAGGTCAAGTGAGAGGGGCCAGTTCTTGCTAGGCGCCAGTTCCTGGTAGTGAAAGTAGTTGATGCTGTCCTTCAGAACGAAACACAGCTCCCTCTCCATCCGAACAACCTCGAGGGACGATTTGCCATATCTTGAGATGAGCTTGTTGCGGTGCAAAAGCATACGCTTGAGTTTGGAGGAAGCCAAGTTGGACAATATACTGTCTTGACAATCCTCCTTCGGGCGGGGACAGTAGATAAGTTCTTCCGTATCGTTGCTACTCATGTTACTAGACGTGTTTTTGTGGGTAAACTGAAAGGAGATGAGGCTTTAGTCATACACTGGTCGATATTACCTTTGTGGGCATTCCAGCGGAAGACCCAGATGGATTTGTATGGGCGGCAACATCCTTACGGGTTTGCTAATGATTTCAACGCTTCAGAACTGACCTGAGAGGAAAGGAAACCACCTTCTTTGGACGCTGAATATTATCCGCCTCAAGTGCTCCACTCGTTCTCTGCTCAGAAGGATCAATTCAGGATATGCTGTGAGTATCGACCAACCTTCTTGGTACCAGTGCGGCTCTTGTCCACATCCTCCTCCTCATTGTTGGGGTCTCCTTCGTCATGGGCATCTTGGTCAGTGTCCTGGTTGGGGTTCTCTCCATCAGTTCCATCGTTGTCGGGTTTGTATTTGTCGTTGTCACTGCTTTCGTCTTCATCATCGTTGTCTTTGTCATCTTCCTCGTTGTCAGGCTTGTCTTTGTCATCTTCTTCCTCGTCGTTGTCTTTGTCATCTTCCTCCTCATCGTTGTCTTTGTCATCATCCTCGTCGTCGTTGTCTTTGTCATCATCCTCGTCGTTGTCACTGTCATCAGGTTTGTTGTCCTCGTCTTCATCCTCGTCAGGGTCCTGTTCCAGCCAGTCAGCTTCAGTATCAAAATTTTAAGCCTACCTTGTAGCTGGACTGAACTCTCTCCTTCCTATGCTGATAGTACTTGCGATTCCTCAATGCTCGTCCAAGGTATTCGTGTATTGGCCAATGATCAAGATATCGGCTGTAATGCGGCAGCTCTTCACAAATCTGAAACAGAGTGAATGACGGACAAGTGATATCAACAACGAACCTTGAGAGCAATCAAAGCCTTCTTATTCATTGGTTGGTGTTTGTATGTTAGGCCTGCAATCATGTATCGGTCGGCTATCACACGGAACTGTGTCTCGGGCCAAAATCAACAAAGGAGAGTAGGAATGAATACTCTCACTCTGTTTTGGACCCAGCGACGATGGTCATCCTTCATATCCCCGTCTAGAGCACCTGGTAAGAACCATTGTCGTTGGTAAGTCCCGGAATCTTTTTCTTCCCTAAGAAAAAAGCAGTAAGGGAGTCATCCAAAGGCTGAGAAACAAAATCTCACTGGGCTTGAGCCTGCGCTGCGTATCTTGCTTCTTTTTCGTGATTTTTTCCTTCTCACCTGCGAGTCTGTCTTTACGTGTCTTGGTCGCTAATTTTCCTGTAGAATTGTTGTAATAAAGAGATATGATATCAGAGAAGAGAAACTGCCCTTTTTTCTTCTCCTTGACGCGTGCCTTTGCCATCAGCTACAAAGTACAAGACAAAGTCGAGTGGACATAAACAAACACAAACAATATCACGTCACACTACCAAGTGCTTTGTTTTTTTCAACTACGCCCGTAATTCAGTACAGGATGCCTAAACGGAAGAGATCAAAGTCAAAAAACATATCACAAAAACATACAAAAGGTCTGAATCCAGAAGATGTTCGTCGTTGTCATTGTACACCGGAATGCAACGCGCTGATCGGTAAGCGCCAATGGCAGCGTCATTATGCAAAGGCCCGAAAAGATGGTAGAGGAGATACAAGTCGCAACTCTACAACACCATCTCCTGCGCCAGACCCATTCCAACCATCTGTATCTCCCCCCATATCAAACACTCGAGCCCCATCACAGAATTCAAATCCGGATACTGATTTGGAGTATGAAACACAGTCCGCTGTTGTTTCCGACGTCACTACTCTTCCTTCTGACTACAGTGAATCCGAATCTGATTATGACCACCTCATTGAAGAAGGTGCAGCAGAGCACTTCATAAATTTTGCCCGAGCGGATGATGCTGATGTATGCGGATTGATGGCCTTTTTTGAAGGTGAACTTGAACTCGAGCTCAATAAGGAGCTGTATGCAAGAAGTAAATTTGTTATATTACACTGGATTCACCACTAATGTTGCTTCAGGACATGAGTTCATCACACCAGACGATGTTGACAATATGCGTGCATTCAATCTCAAAATCACGAGTGGAATGTCTCGAGAATCATTCAAGCTTCTTCGAAGATCATTTGCACACAAAATGGACATTGATTCAGAATTCCGCATTGTTCGCCGCATGTCTACATTGACCGAAATCCGGATCAGATATTACGATTGTTGCATCAATTGTTGCATCCTCTTTGTACTGGAATACGAAGAATGCGAACTATGTCCTCATTGCAATGAGGAAAGGTTTGATAGTCAAGGAAAGGCCCGACAACGATTTGGCTACATACCTCTCCTTCCCCGTCTCCAGGGATACTTCCAGAATCATAAACTCATTGAGTTGATGTCTTATCGCTCTGAGTACAAACAGAGTGACGATTCCATCTCTGATATATTCGATTCTGATGCCTATCAGACTCTTTGCAGTCAGGACGTTGAGGTAGATGGGCACAAAATAGGTCACAAATTTTTTTCTGACTCCCGTGACATTGCCTTGTCACTCTGTATTGATTCCTTCCTCTTGTTCAAGCGTCGTCGAGGTGGCCCATCCGGAACCCCAATCCTTCTCAAAAATCACAACGTACCACCCTGGCTAAATAATCAACTCAAGTATCTGATCTGTGTTGGATTAATTTCCGGACCGAAACAGCCAAAAGAGCTTCGCACATTTCTTATGCCTCTAGAGGAGGAGCTTGTGCAACTGGCTCATGGTGTCCCCACATTTGACTGTACCTCTGAAGAGATTTTCGATCTTCACGCCTATGACATTTTGCAGACAGGAGACATGGTCTCAATCGAGAAATTTCTTGGCATAAAAGGTCACAATGCTATATTTCCATGTCGATCATGTCGTATCCAGGCTGTTCGTGATACCTCACTACAATGATCACCATATTATGCCGCACTAACCCACCCAATCAAAAAAAATAACACCATAGACCCTCGAAAACTGCCATTACGCTCTCATAACCACTTTATTCGGACACTTAACAAAATAGAATCTGCGCCAACTAAGATCGCTGCAGAAACTATTGCTAAACAGACTGGAATACGAGAGCGACCAGTGTTATCCCGGGTCAATAGTTTGGACTTCAGTCGCTCACTACCACTTGACTGGATGCACCTTTTCCTGGAAAACATCATACCGGCCTTGGTTTCTTTGTGGATGGGGAATTACAAAGGGCTTGATGAAGGTTGTGAAGAGTATGTCATTGCAGACCATATTTGGGAAGAAATAGGACTCGAAACAGTTGCATCAATGCCTTACCTTCCATCGGCCTTTGGCAGGAAGCTTCTGAACATCTACACAAGCCGTGGATTGTATACTGCTGAGGTGTGGTCTGTCTGGTTCCTTTTTTTAGCTCCACACCTTCTGGCTAACCGGTTCCGGGATGACAAGTACTACTATCATGCAATGGACCTGCGCGAGATCCTGAAGTCAACTTTGAAGTTTAAAAACTTTCGAGAGGACATTGACCAGGAGTTAAGAGAACTCATCATTACTTGGATTGATCTTTATGAAGAGTATGTCCAAGTCTGTTCAGATTGTCCAAAGACCAATTGCTGACCCATTCTAGGTACTATTACCAACATGTTGCTGATCGGCTCCCAGTTTGTGTTCTTCCTATCCATGCCATGCTCCATATACCAGATGACATTCTCTTTTGCGGACCTAGCTGGAGTGCTTGGACATTTCACATTGAACGATATTGTGGCAATCTGCAGACCCATCTTAAGTCCCGAAGTCATCCTTGGGCAAACCTGACAAATCGAATCATGTACACTGCGTATTTGAATCAGATGGAACTCCGATATGACCTGAAGATGGTAGATGATCTGGAGGAGACAGATCCCAACAATCCTTCACGGTTTGAGAAGATATACAATGAGTGTGCGTAATCTTTCAGTTACAAGTCAACCAATTCTAATTCGGGCTCTTCTAGACCCCTTAACCATTCTCCGTGCACCACGAATAGCAAGCTATCAGCCAAATGATAGTGAACGAAGGAAGATCGCCAGATATTTGGCTCACTTTGTTGAACAGCCTGCCAATGAAATCCAAAAAAAAATACCTTCAAACATGGAATCGTGGGGCAAAGTACGGATTGGAGGGAGTGGTGATTCCATATGGTGTGCAAGAGATCCAGTCCGTGGAAGAGATCGGTCATATGTTCGTGTATGTTATCAATTTGACTCACTTTGCAAGGCCTCACAGAAAGCATTAGTACGAGATCATTGTCAAGGACAACAATGACCACAATATCAGAACAATTTTTTACGGTCGTCTCATGCGCATTCTTGTCTGTCATTTTCCCAAAACTGTATTCTGGAAGGCAGTAGGCGGAACAACACGCATCTTTGCATTGATATCCCCTTTCAGTGGTACAAATGGTCAAGATGCTGTGGAATCTGTGGGTATATGGAAAGGAAAGTATACAACACACATTGCAACCGATATACAGACAATTTCCTCTGTGATTGGGCTAGTCAAGACAAGAAATCATTTTGGTATTTGTGACCGAAGTGATGGGCTTGCAAAGACGGTCTTTGTTGATGATGATGGAGAAGAGGAAAGTAGCACTGACTCAGATAGTGAGTAGTAAGTAGACTTTAGATGATACTCACCCAACAACCCATGTTGCTTGTGTCCTTTCGTGTCATTTTTGGTTCCCTCTCCCTCTATCCCTCTAAATCATTGCCCAGCTGGGAACTCAGTGCTGTATATAGCTCTGCTGTACTGTTAGTATAGGTAAGAGGTCAAATTTTGTTGAATTTGAATGCAGAAATTGGCCTTTTTGAGACCACGTCAGACCAGGCGGTCGCGGCGCCTTTCTTAGGTAAGCACTTCACGTGTATGCTCACTGACAAGGGTGGAGGTATGGCCAATTGTACAATTCATTGCATTATTGTAAGCTGGCTGGTACTAGTGAAAAAACCACTTAGTCTCGATGATTAAGTGATTTCCAGAGTAGGTGAAAAAAACACTTAATCCCGATGATTAAGTGATTTCCAGAGTAAGTGAAATTTTCACCTCAATCAAAAACCACTTAGTTTAAGTGTATGGATCACTTAGACCCCCTTGAGTAAGTGATTTTTTGACTGGATTTAAGTGTATATACTTCCCGTAGTGGAATACTGTTAACATAGTTTGGCCAGAGGAGGACGCAGGGGACACATGGAATCTTGCGATAATGTAAGATCGGAAACATTATTCGCAAGAGCGTGCCGTAAACTCCGATTAAAATCCCGACCGGCTGCACAGGAAATGATGGCTGGTTGATGGGCTGAAAGACCGAGCCCTAACAAGTTAGGGATTCGGAACGTCTGGTATCAACTGCAGTTTCATCACAGCTTAGTATATCAAAAAGGTATACTCAGCCTGACGGCTAATATCCAAACTCAAGTCATCCACTTAAGGAAATCAGTGCATTGAGCCAGTTCGGAACATTGCGGAAAAGATGGTCGATTGACAGTGAGAATTCCACAGAAAAGAGAAACTATCTTTGTGTTCACTGCTGTATCCCCTGAGCGGTAGCGTCACAAAGGAATGATGCTTTTAATAAGTAAAGTCGAGGTGAGGACAGATGTTTACATCAGTAAAATGTAGTTCAACTTGTGGGGACTTGTACAAGTCCCCACAAGCCATAAAAGTCCCATAAAAGTCTCAAAAAGGTCAAAAGTCGATAAGTTAAAAACTTATGTGTCTGAGGCCAAAAAGTTCAAAAATAAATGTATTCAGACTATTATAATATCTCAAAATTCAAGCATTTTAGCCTATGGTTAGTGCTAGCCAGATGCCAAAAGTTGGAAAGTTGAAAAGTTGAACTACATTTTGCTGATGCTAGTATTGTATCACACGAAGATGAATTTGTTTTTACCTCTAAATAAAAATCAGATGCAAGCGCTTGAGTACATAAGACTCGATCGCGAGGCTCATACTTGTCATATCATATAGCCGTCAAACAAAGGCAGTGACCCTTGTCGGAAAAATCCGAACGGCCTTATAAGACCGACGGCATTATGCAGCATCCCTTACTCACATAAGACCTCATAATGCTTTGTAAGGTTCCTAAAGAACCCTCATAGTAGTCAAGTGAGCTTTGATAAACAGATACATATGGTGCAATGGTAGTGTCAGTAAATTACCTAATGCTTGTTGGCACATCTTGGGTTCGACTCTGACTTCTGTGGACAAATTCCCCCAGGGGTTATTGAATATGTTTTAATTTCTATTAGAGTCTGTCTTGTAAGAAGGCCCTTCTATTATAAGAGCACTGTTGTATCAACTTGTATGATAAGATAACTTGTCTGCCATAAGGTCTTATAAAGCGGCCTGGGCCTTATGGCCTTATAAGGCATCCCGAGTGCTTATATTGCACTTGGGGAAATTTCCGACAAATCTGTGGGCCAAAGCAAAGCCTGACGTTCTCGATCCTTGCCATTTACATATCTATACATTCTCTGAAGAACCTACGTTGTATACTGATAGTGTCCTAAATCAAAGGTCGTTGCGGGAGATTGAAACTCCGAAGTAGACGCAAATAGCACAAGT
>QLOY01004203.1:0-15339 GCA_003313965.1 Megacollybia marginata
TGTCCGAGAGGCAGCGCCCGGAGGGGGTCGTTGTCTCCTTGAAAACTGCCCCGAAGTGCGTGGCGTCCAGTTTGCACATTGCTACCCGCGCCATATCACAAACAATGATGAAATTGTAAGCCAACGTCCAAGCACTACCCTTTACAATTGACAATCCTCAGATGAGTAGTCTAGAGTGGTGGTGGGGTTTGCAGAAAAATTCCTTAAATCTCAATACACGCTACAATATCGCCCCAAGTTGGTCTTTTTTGGTTGTTGGCAACACGTTGCTGTTCAACGACTAACCTCTTTCCGTAGTTGGAGCGAGCCTACATTGGATGCACGACAATCCTGCATCACTCCCCTCATGGACCTTAGTACCAGAGAAGCACATTGTAGACGCTTATTTCCAAACCTTGACTGCGCATCCTGACATTCCTGCTCATTATTGCACCGATCGAACCAAGTTCCCCAACTTGACAGTAAGTCTTTTGTTTCATTCGGCGGAGAACTTACATAAAGTAATGGAAGGCCCAAATATTCAAATACCGAATCATCTCTATGCCGGGACGAATGAGAAACATTGTCATCACTCGTCAAAACAATACCAACCCCAATCCGTCTCCCACTGACTTTACACTTCATTTTCCTCCTTATGATAATCTCGAGATCGAGAGCCATCTACGCCCCCATTTCGTCATCATGGAGGCCGGTCGCAAAATAAGTTTGCTCGGTGCTCCCTTTGCGTTGCGTCCCTTTCCTGAGCCCTTTCAAACCCTCCTGGAGAGAATCTACAGCATCTATCTCGCCTGGACATCTGCTCCACCGCCGGAAGCTCAAGCCGATATCACATACTATCCTCCCGCCCCCGACTCTGATTCAGATTCGACTGATGACGGGAGCCGCAACAGCGGCAAGACAGACCCGCGCCGGGCAAAACGACGTCATCCAAAGACATCACCCACTCGTCTACTAAAGCGACAACGTGGAGGCAATACAAAGATGTCGGACGAGGGACACTTAGCTCTCGGTAATCCTCAAAGACTTTCGGGTGAGACAGTTCGAGATTACAATAAAGAAGCGGGGAAAACGTGGCGGCCATCGTATGACATTTTGATGTGGTCGCGAGACATCGTAGCGAAAACGGTGGAGAGTGAATCTCAGTGAGAAGTACGTCAATACTATCCCAGCGAGGAGGAATTGTCGGCACTACGTGTAGATACATACAATTTAGCTCGCAGATGGAAAGTCCCGTCAATAAGGAACTGGCGTACTGGTGTCTTCTCAGCTAGTGCAACACCTACGTCAATATTGAATCAGACTAGCGTAAAGTACAGTTTATAGAGGTGAGCCTGAGACCGCTAGCGTTGCACCACTGGAGAACATATCTCGAGTGCTGTCCGAAGAGGGAAAAGAGGGTAGGGAAACTTACTCAGTAACAGCTGTCGCATCGAGCCAGGATGTGTACGCCCATCATGAAATCAAGGAGGGTATATACCTTACAACACTAAATGATATTCACCTTCCCCGAAGCAGGCCATCCGATTTGTCGGTCTCTTTGAAGAGTGAGAGTTCGGAATGAGTTTGTGAATCGTCAAGAAGCTCATGAACCAGAACCACGACAGTTTACTACATGATACATCACTGACCTCACCCCTCTGTGGCTTCATTCGAATGTAAGGAAGCTGCTCCTGCGACATTTCGCTGATGAAGACAATCCAGACTTGTATTGTGAACCGTGAAGGGGTACTATAGTGAACGCTCCACAGGTGGAGTTCTGTGATACTGTATTGCCTCGAATCAAAAAGCAGAAGTGACTCACGACAGAATGATGTCAACCCGGCCTTCTCGAATCTCTGATCGACTGAGCAATCACCGGCAAGTTCGTCAGCATCCCAGATGCCAGTAAGGTTAACTTTTTCTAGCCATCTCATTGAGACAGCATTGCGACTCAACTACTTCAGATTCCATCTACCACCGAATTACGCACAATGATTCATTAAGAGCCCAAAGTTAAAATTACGCAGCAACCTCAACACTAACATTCGCATACTCACTCCCCGGGTACGAATGACCCTTCTCAATGTCAGCCATCCGCTCCATTACACGAACGATAAACCAACACTCACAGGTATGTCAGCCAAAACCACATTCCAAGCCTGCAAACTGGCTTTCCCCTCAGGGAAATTACTCGGAACCTCCAAGGTGAAGTTTTCAAAGTTTAGCAGAGTACCAGGAATAACGCCCTGGCTGGTAAACACACCCGTGAAGAGGGGTTGACCCAAATCTACAGAAGGTGCAGCGCAGTTTGATGTTGGACAGGAAAGGAGACCGATTGCGAGTGCGAGTTGGATTTCGCCTGCTTCTGCACTCTATATAAAGTACGAATATAGTCAGACCTAGGGAAAAAAAGTGGTAGTCAGCCTTGGAGACGTACGGTATCGATAGGAACTTGGATTTGAACTGTTACACTCTGACCAGGATGAATTGTGCTGCCGGGTTCAGGTGCTCCGAATCCGAACGTTTGAGCGGTGGTGGTTGAGATTAGGAGGGAGGTTATAACGAGAAGGAGGGTTTTGATAGAGAACATCATCCTAGTTGGTGAATGGGTCCTAGTTCCTGATAGTAATCGAAGTTGGTGGTAGTTTATATAACGCGTCGGGACCGCGGTGGCATGCGGTTATGATTCACCGTTAATGCGAAACGCGGGACGGAGTGGAGCTGGATTACTTATGATTAGCGGGATGACTAGCCGCGAGCATCTTGCCATTATGGACGAGACCTACCAATTAACGCCGTCTTATTATGAATTTACCTTTGACAGATCCATATTTCCTTTTGCCCTAGACAACTTGGAGACGACGAGCATGAGCAGTATTCGTCGCGTCTCTAGTTCCAAGATGTTTGACAACTTTGTGATTCCAGCCTGTAGCGCCGGCGTACTTGGCTGTGTGTCAGCGTTTGACGAGCGCGTGTATTTAAGCAACTAAACATGACCAAATAAACATTCATTCCGAGTCCTTACGTTAGGAAGACTCGGTCTTTCACCCTGAAGCTTAATCCGTTGTGTTCCTGAACACCCCTTATATGGTGCGCCTTCTCGTCTTCTTTTAATTTAGTATGATGTCACGTCGGGTAGGATGGAACGAGAGTAGCAGGTGGCAGAAACAGTTGCCTCGACAAACGGAGAGAAGTAGCCGCAACTTGAACCCTGATTTTGAATGCGATCTGTACCAAGGTCGCGACTCCACTCTGCATTTATCTTTCCTTCAAGGTTGAAGGTGCGTCTGCGATACGTAATATATCCAGGCACGACGAGCCTCAGCTTGCTTCCCACTCGTCCAACTTGCCAAGTAGTGGAGGTAAGTTATCTTTGATTCGTTACCACTGGTGATTAATGGACAGGTTAGTGAACTTTAAGTAAATGTTATTACCACCGGCTCTCCTCCACGACCTCGACTATCGTCGGTTGTTGGCAACGTTCGACTATTGTCAGTTGCCCGGCGTTCATGTGCATCGAAAATTCTGATTACTCAGTACTCAGTACTCAGGCCTCAGGCTGTAAGTTTTCTACCAATTTTCTACCACTGCCCAGTGTCATTATTTTGCTGTTTTTAAGTTGAGCAAATTCCTGCATTACGTGCCGCAAATAATTTTTTTCCAGTATGATCACGTGATCTCGACTATACAGTCTCAGCCACCATGCCCAGATTCCAATTACTCGCCTCTACTCAACCTCCCCGACGATGTGGTCACTTCTGCAAGGCAGCTGATATTTGCGAGACGACGAGAAGAACTTAACAAGCTGTAGGTCCCGCGATCGGCGATTCAGGAGGCGAAGCGCGTCTGCTGAGTGCGAGAGGAGCAGCTCTTGTCTCGTATCCAGGGTGTAGAGCATAAATCTGTGGATATATCTTCGCGTTCTCCAACAGGAGACTGACTGATTGGAGAGGACTTGTCGGACGATGAAGACGGTGGACGATTAGTATTAGTAGGTGTAGCTGAACCAGATGAGGACATTCAGTAAGAGGTAATAAAACAAAGAGCGAGGGTAGTACTGGGTCCAAGATGCAGCGTCAGTGCATCGAGGACCAGACTCGGAGAAGAAAGGAAAGGATGGTATATGGTAATCAGTCGAGCACGAGCGCGGATTCAAATCCACAAAGAAACCAAGTGGGCCAGGCGCGTTGTCTGTCCGGGTTCATTTTCATATGGCCAGCAAGTGTTTCAGAAGCTGCGTAGAGAAATGTCTAATGGTATGGCGGCTCAGGAGAGGGAACGGTGAAAAGCGCCAGTGTCACATATGTGACGTGACTCGGCTTTCTCCGCACTTCTCGGTTCTGTGTATGAAGGCTGCAGAGTGACTTTGTCTCTTAAACTCGAGGTTCGAGCATGCATGGATGATTGTGCTCCCTTAATTCTGAGTGGCGAACGAGTCCCTATAAAAAACCTCGAACGTCGCTGAATCCGACTCAATGCTAACTTTGCCAAACGAGCGTGGGTTCAAACTAACACTTCCGCAGACATCAGTCATTGCGGAGCCTAAAAGTACACCACAAAGCATCCCCGTCACTCATATACCACGACGACTGCTGAAAGATAATGGCATGAGTGACACGCTGCATTTCGTTTGAATCGTTTCATACTGGGGTAATGAGATGGCAGATTCCGTGCCGGTCAGAGACGTCGCTTTGAAGCGCTACTATTGATAGCAGATGTAAGTATTGCATACTCCAATAACCATCAGATTGAGCCTCTTGTCTAATTTTCGGAATTTGGGCCACCTGCCGCTTACAACTTGAAGCTGCATAACACATTTCAAAGCTTCCTATACATCGATTGAACAACGAACCTGCAATACCTTTTAATTCAGCTTCAGTGGAAGATGCGGATTAACTCCGATACCACGGTAGAGTTCAGTATCAAGTTTTCTCCTGTCACAGACTGTGTTTGGTTCATCTGTGGCTGCTTCTCTGTTATTCGGAGTAAGTACTTGTTCACTTAGTAATGTGCTAGACCAACAAGTCATTTCATAATTTTTAAATGTCATGGGGATTTTTAAAGGCCCTGTCACACACTTGGACTCGGAATTGCCACCCAGTTTATTGGGATGGCCCTTAAAAGTTTGATTATCATCGGCCATTCTACAGTATGCTCATGACTTGATTCTACCCAAAGCAACCCAAGTTGATAAAAACCCCTTCCAAGACCCGTTCAAATTGTAGGCCCTCATGCCAAGAACATGCAATAATGTATGTTGAACTGTTCCTTTCTCTGCAACGACAGGCAGAACTGCGGCCGAAAACGAACAGCCCACACTAAACAAAACTTAGGCCGCTTGTTGGGAGCCATCGGATTTGCTATTCATGTCAGATGGTTTGTATCAGGATATATCACAGGAGCCTGAGCATAACGACGTTACCTGCATCCAACTTCCAACTTCAACTTGTGCTGACGAATGGCTGGCCTTCCGCTGGATATCTATACGATCATAATGGGATATCTGAATCTCACTGATTCAGTTTCTTTACTCAGAGCAAGCCCTTTCCTCCTTCTTTATCCTTCCTTACATGCTGCTCGCAGGCAAGTTTGGCACTTTACTTCTCGCGTCATCTCTGGTTCGTTACCCTCCAAAACGCACGAAGTCTTCGTCCTCTGCCTTGTCCCCCAGACTAAGACTTCTCAATCCTCGAATCCACAGCCCTACGCAATATTGTCCGTAAAGCCAACCGACTGGAACTCAATTGGTCTCAAGAAAAACCAACGCACAGAATTGTCAAGAAACTCCCGAACAGCTCTAATTCATTCCCCATTGCGTATGTTCCTGGCTTTTCGGTGGTCCATTGTCTGGGAAGCCTTAGACGACAAAGTCCAATGTTGGAATATCGAGACGGAAGAATGTCTTGGTACGATTGAAGCGTACTATCTTTGGGGCGTCCCTCCGGCTGTGTCTAAACACTACCTCGACTAGGGTCGAATGACACTTGTAACCAGGGTGATACGTGAGATAAACTCCAAGTACATCTGATTGCTATTGATGTCGTCTGCAGCCCTGACCAATTCATCGTCATCTCGGTCGATTATTCTGTCCTGAGCCAAATGCGCTTCAGCGAGAGCTTCAGCAAAACTTATGAACACTTCGATGAATTCAACTCGCAAATATTTGAAACGAAGCTCATCATGGCCTCTCACTCAACCGGCTTCGTTTTCCTCCCTGACGACAAAGCATGCTTGGCATTTTCTGAGACGCAAAAAGATATTGACCTGCATACCCTGCCGGTGCCAAACTTTAGTTAATACCTCGAGAGTGTAAGTGTTCATATGACAGTGTTTCTCTGCGCTGAACTTGGATCTAGCGTCTCGAAGCTGTACACCTCCGAGACGGAAACTTCCACCTCTACTACGACACAGGTGACCTGACTGACGTCGTCATAATGCCAGCATCCACTCCCCCTCCCCTCTGACAAGCCAAGGTGTATACGAATCCTGTCTTTACAGGATACTCGCCACTGTTCGAACGTCATACTGGACATCCACCCTCAACTTTTGGATTCCACCTCGTGAAGATAACCACAGCTTCACCTTCACTACTCCTGGCGCATCACGGATCGAATGGATATACGTTAGTCAATCTGAGGGACTTGTTCTTCTCGGATTTCGGGTTCCACCCTGCTCCCTCTGTGGATGCAAAATGCACAGAACATCATCTTGCGGTCCCAGTCGAAGTGATACCACCACTGGATCCGCATGTTCTAGTTGACGAGCATTTTGGCATTATCTATATACCCAGCCGACATGGGATTTTCGCTTTGTATTATGCTTGAGCCGGTTTGGTGGCTTGCCAACTTTGTCGATCGCAACAGAGAGTATGTGACTGCCAACCACACCCAGTAGTTACAATAGTATCCAACAAAATAACGAGACAGATTTTTGCTGTTTCTCATACGATACTATGACTCTGGAATAATCCCAAAGCAACACGACATCCATCCTTAATGACAGGCGCTTATCGACTCGGATAAGCGCTCGATATCCTCATTGACGCACGTAAGCCTGTGAGACTGGCAAACTTTTTCTCGACGTTACAACACCATGCCCTCGCGAAATAGAAGAATCGAACCCTACGTTCGCAACATCCTACGTCATCACAGAGTATCCCTTTTCACCACTGATGCATTCCACGTTCACGAGCGACTTTTATTAATGATGTGTAGCTTGTCCTCTCGTCCATTTCAGGATGTTTGTTCCTGCATGACACTATCACCGCTTTGTACAACACACCAAGGATGCATCTCAAAAAGTGAAGTTTACGGTTGCAGGAGCCTCACTAGATACGCTGATATCAGCAGGAGAAACTCTCAACCTCATGCAGGCTTTGCCGAGTCTGTAGGTCGAGTGCAAGCGAAGCTGATAGATGGCAACGAAGACGCAGTGGCAAAGAGTGCCGGTCGTTTGAAGAGGGAAGCTGAGGAGGATCCATCCTAAACGCAAGGCAGAGTAGGATTGGGACGACAAGTCAAGAGCTGGGTTGGGATGCAAATCGGCGAATATGATGGTAATACGGCAGGACTGCACCCTGTACAAATGTTAAGAACGTGATAGAATGATTATCACATCATACATGCGTCGATTAGGATCGCAGAGAAAGTTTCATCATATGGTCCTCAAAAGACGTCGTTATTTACTGTGTACATGGCTTAGTTTGTACTATGCACGTTAGTTCAGAGCTCATTGGCTGATTTTTGAACTGCACCAAGTTCGAGACCGTCGACAGACCATTACTTTTTGAATTCTGCTAAAACGACGTCTATTCTCTAATCGATTCGACTGTTTCAGAAACAAAGATTGACGCAAACATAAATGCTCCAGCGTTGGATGTGACCAATTACTGTAAACCAATCCAATTATCATTCATGAAATAAACACTGTCCGCAGTAGAGTCTATGTACCTAATTTGCGACAGGCTTTAAGCTGGGGTAAAATTCCAAATCTGATTAGGATTTCCAGCAGCGCATTGCCAGATCTGCAAGATGGTTCGGTCGGCATCAACACCATTCGTCAGATCCAAGCACACATCATCAACACTGAGTGCAATCTGACCGGAAGTGGTGACAGGAGTCCAAGTTTGCTGAGGGAGGTTGTCGAAGCATTGCCATATTTTCATCTGTACACCGTTTTGAACTGGGCAGAAATATTAGTAGTAATCGAGGATGAAAGGCAGGGCTTGACTCACTTTCGTCAACATCTCCGGCATCAAGACACCAGATGGGCAAATCTAGGGCATTGGAGGATACGAGACTGTTGCCGTACCATTGCCAGCGCTGGGTTTCTGAATCGTTGCAGTCATAACTATCAGATATTTGTGAGGTTCCGGAGAAAACGGACGCATGAAAGAGCTTACATGTCGACTTGAGAACCGTTGGCATAGACTCCACCAACAATGCCAACACATTTAGTACTGTCAACGCTGGGGTGGATATTATATACGGTAGCTCCACCCGCACGAGCAGACAGCTCGATAGTAGTGGCAGCAAAGGCGGAGGCAGCTGCAAGAGCAACGAAGGCGATCGATTTGAACATTCCGAATGAAGATAGCACGAAGAGGGAACACTGAGGAAAGTGAACTGGAGCTTTAGATCGCTTCAGACACACTTTATACCCTCGTTAGTCGGCCAATGTAGACCAAGATGTAGACTAGCGCAAGATGCCGATCAATGGTAGACGGAGTGGCTCCGAGCGGACGGACACCCCTGACCGCACGAAGGGGCGCAAGAAGGCGATAGAACTTCGTAGCACTCAAAAAGACGTGGAAAAGAATGTTTAAAAGAAGACAATCTTTTCAGTTCCTGGCTAGTTTTAGCCGGCGGGACCATGTGCAGTTAGGTTAAATAATCTTCCGTTCGGCATGGAGTCGCCGTGCTGAATTCACCCCGTGCACGGAAACTTTTGGGCCTGACCTAAAGGATATCCTAAAGGGGTATTTTAGGGAAGGCTTTAGGACAAATCCTAAAGCATTGCCAAATATCGTATCTCACACAAGGTTTAGGATACACACAAATTATTATTTTACTTATTGTATTCAGAACTAGTCTCAAACATACCATTTCAATGAGAGTTTTGGATGTGTAGTACATCCTTCTCTACATATTGCATTTTGATTAACTTTAGTGCGAGATCGAAATGTTGGTCCAAATTGTGCATTTGAACCAACATTTCGGTGAAATCGGGCCACCAAAATCGGAATATCGGTCTATGAAAGCCGGACTGATGTCCAGATGTGAGTTTGTGCTGGCTGGAGGACAGTCTTTTGAGGAGTGGATCGGGGACTAAGACAGGCTGTTATGAGAAGGAGATCACGTTGGATGCGTCGAGACAGTAGCTGATAGTCAATATTCAAGACATAAAAATGAATTGAATATCACGAGAATCCCAAACGCTGTAGCTCCCTTCTGCATTCCACGAACTATCCATCCGTCTTTTTTGAATTTGGCAATGGGCAGCAGCACTAGATCCGCAATCCCAGAACCAACGTTCACGACAGATCGAATAGGTGCTACACCCGAGATTACATCGACCCGTTCAGAAGATCAAACTAACGAGGCCAGCCGGTTATCTGTTGACATTAATCTCCCGCACTGCTCGTCGAAACATGACTGACCCCAGATAGAGTGATATGCCGCAGTGTCATCTCAGCCCCATCGAACTGCAAAAAGTTCATCAATTCTATCGTCCTTCCCTCACGTAAGACTTTGTAATCGACCCTTCGAGGTTTGTAATCCAACTCCCTCAGTCTGGCTTCTTCAGAAGGATGCTCACGAACAGGCCTGATACTCCTCAACTCGATCCTGACCATATTCGAATCGGTCTCTCGGATATTGCCCTTGAATCAGACCTCAGGTCAGTCAGAAATTCGTCCCACGCAGACGTCTTCATCTGATCCGGAATCTCTAGATCCTTAACAGTCACAAATGTTCGAAGAATGATGGACTCCTCGGGCAGATACTGGTCAAATTCGACTCCTGCTCCGAAAACTCGAAATTCCATACACGAACCCTTGGATCGTGTAAGGCGTTTCCCCTGCATACGAGATCTGGGCTGGGATTTACCCGCTCCAGGAGCCGATGGTCGAAGGGATTGCCAGGAGCTTTGACTGACAGTCTCATAATTTTCTCTCAACTCCTCATCAATAGCAGCTATCAACGCCCCCGGTTCGAGCCCATCCGCATTCTGCTCGAGACCGATATAGACCGAGTTGAAAAGCAGCGCGCTACTCCGATCTTGTGTTGGCCCATTGGTGACAAGCTGACGGATCTTGGTCAATCGCTTTCTCATTGCCTTCACCTCGTCTTCTATTGTTCGTTGGATTTTGGCCCAGTATCCATCATAAAGGAAGAGGTTGATGTTCGCATTGTGGATGATCAGTCGGAAGGACGTCGCACCGAGACTAACGTGCCCAAGTTCAACAGTGTCCGAATGACGATCAGAGGACTTACTCTTGAGTATCATTGACCGACTGGGGTAGAATGGTGTCAAAGTGAGGTTCGACAAAGTACAGCCCATCGGGACGAAGAATCTTGATCGTTTCTTTGGTATCGAAGTCCTTTAAATCATCCTCTCGACGTTCTCGAAAACCTGCTGTTGCACTCAACGATCGGTCAAGACAGTCAGGATTCCTCGGCAAGTCATCATAAATCATATCGGGCACAGGTTCGATCTCGGGAACGCGTCTGAACGCGAAATCTTCCATAGGTATCAGACGTGTACCATATAATAACTCAGAAGCTGACACATCAGTTGGGAGCCTAAAGGGTCTTGAGACAACTGTGGGCGCACGAGAGGGCTTAGGAGCTCTACGGAATATTAGCATGAAATAGTTGTTGAAGATACTTTACATTTCGTTGGCAGAGGGCTTGAATGCGGAGAATAGATCATCGAACAAAGCCCTGATTAAGCCAGGAGTGTCTGCACACAATGCAACCAAGAGTTGCAGAATCTATCACTACCTGAGATAGATGCGAAGATTAGCCAGAGGTCGATGAGATTTATGCGTATGCCAGACTGTCTGGTCACATCTTTC
The DNA here is from genome assembly GCA_003313965.1 of Megacollybia marginata. Taxonomy (NCBI): domain Eukaryota; kingdom Fungi; phylum Basidiomycota; class Agaricomycetes; order Agaricales; family Porotheleaceae; genus Megacollybia; species Megacollybia marginata. Next base: position 11,057 of record QLOY01004203.1, read on the forward strand.
TCAAACGCAGCGACCTCGGCCACTACAACGAAGCCTCTTTTCTAAAAGACAGTAAAACATTACTTTGACGTGACTTTGTAGTGCGAACCTTCCACAGAGCAATGCTATTAGGTGATCCAGACTCCGCTTCTATGACTTCGGAGAGATCATCTAGAGCAAGAAACGCCAAAGCGGGGACGGACATGAATTGCGCATCAGGAGAATCACCGATAATGCTAGTTCAATTCGAACTCCCCCAGGTGTAAAACTACCGCTCCGGGTTGTCGCGGGGCCAATACTTGAAGATAACAATCCACCAGCTTGAATGTTACTGTAGTCTGCTCGCTAGGAATGACGGACTCGAACGCCTACATAAAGGGGGTGAGAGTTGGGCGTACGATCAGCAGACTGCTTACACCTGGAGGCGCTTTCAAAAACCCAGCATCGACAAGCTCAGGATTCCGAATCGGAAGGGGTCCGCCTTCCCATACGATTAGCTCTAGCCGTTTCCTTGAGATATCCGAGGTGTCATCCGATTTGAAAGTCTTTATGAGCTGTTCACAATTGTCGACGAGCTCGTTTCAATGCTCGGCGGCAAGCTCTTGTACTATGGCATCAATATCGTATGCCTTCGCTCGGCCTAATTCATGAGTGCAGTATCGAATCTCGGGACCAAATTTCGTCTCTAATTGCTGCAGGAGCTTGATCAGGACTGTTGGTGGCAGTCGCCAGTTCATCCAATAAACTGGATCAACGCGTCCTCAAAATCATCTCTGTATCTGAGAAAACAGAGAGTATAGACGAGAGACAACCAGACGCGAAGAAAGTCTGACAAGAGGAGAGCAATTACGTGGACCAATGAAGGCTGCGGCGGAATCTGCCTGTTGCATGATGTTTGAGAGAGAGAATTGTTGACGAGTTCCTGTGAATATGCCCAAGCACGCTCGACCTCGATGAACAGAAGGTTTGATGTCGCCTCGTTTAACTCTGCAGTTGAGGAAGGGTTCAAGATCATTGGCAAGAGCGTCGAGCGGGAGTAGGTAAGGAAGATTTGCTGTTCGAATTGAATGGCAATGCGCTGTGGCGTCTTTTGAGCTTGTTCTTCAATGAACCGTCATACGGCATCAGAGCATCAGAAGATTCTGTTCGAAAGGTTGGGTTTAGCTCCGCATAAGGATTATAATGGCAAACGTACCACGGCTGCGATGCAATAGCAATTTTGGATCCGCCGCCAGTTCGGCCGCACTTTTAGGTAGAGTTCGTTGAAACATCGGTATGAGGTTGTTCAGGCAACAACTGTTCTGGAAGGGGAGGGGAACAATGCACAGAAAACCGAAGCACGAAGCAAAGGTTTGGGCGAGCAAGACTCGGAGTAATGCTCAGAAAGGTGTCAAGCAAATCAACTGAAGGCCCACAGTGATAGCTCGTTGGGTTGATGTTGTGACTTTCGAGGCGCAGTTAGGATTGGCTCAGCCGCTTTGGAAGGTGAACTTGTTTATTTAGCCTGGGCTTTCGAGGGGTTGGAGTTGCAACCGGGAAGACGGGAGAGGACGAAGCAGAGAGAACCCCAGCACGAAGCAAAGGTTTCACGAGCGAGACTCGAAGTAACGCTCGGAGCAGAACACGAAGTAATACCAAAATACAATCTCTCCACAAAGATAAATGGATCTGATTACAGGCTGCATCAAATGTCAGCATTCTTTCGAGTTGGACGTACCGGGTGATGGCGCACTGCACGGAGTCACGTGCGGAGTCTCACGCTCGCATCGGCCCAAAGTGGAATGCGTCGCATCACGTGCACTTTTCTCTTGCTCGTTTCGCCACCACTTTCTTACACCTTCCCTTCGACAACTTGTCGGCGCTGCTGGCTCGAATTGAACACCAGCTTCAACATATACTTATTGGTGCCACTGACTCGAACAAAGATTTCCTTGACGGAGGAGGCGAGCGCGGAACGTGTCATCATCCAGGTGAGCAGAGACCTTTTGGATTGGTCTCAATCCTAACTACTTGCGCGCTCCCAGCATTGTTTAGGACACGTTCCTCGAATCAAGAGCAGTTTCCTCGATCTGTCTCGGCGCCCAAATCTGAGGCGACGTGCTTCGCAATTCTAACCGACCTTGGCAGTAAAAATTTCCAATTACTCACTCTACGATATACCTTCTGTTTCGACCTGCCAGACGATAGCTTTTTCCTGACCAATTACTTACTCTACGATATACTTTCGACCTGCCAGACGGTAGCTTTTTCCTGACCAATTACTCTACGATATACCTTCTGTTTCCCTCAAAGAGGTTTTCTTGACGCACCCGGTTTAGGCTGTAGCTAGTAGGTTTCCATCGGTCAAATCGGATTGTTGGACGGACGAAATCGGGCTATTGATAATAAGTCACATGCACACAATGTCAGCGGAACATGGATATGAATAGAATGATAAGCAGTTTCTGACCGGATCCGACCGATGACAACGACAACGACAACGACAATGACGATGACGATGACGACGATGACGACGATGACGACGCGATGACGACGTGATGAGGAAGCTGATGGAGACAAATTTCAATGTGGATTCCGAGCCGCTACATCTGGAGCGGCAGGCGGAGTTTAGGAAGTACAGTACACACTCTCACGGCCCTGCTTGTTTCCTGCAAGGCCCTGCTTGTTTCCTGCAACGAGCACGATTCTCTTCACAAATGAGTTCAAACTCAACCTACAGTTTCCAACCACCCCTGTCTCCCGAAAACTTCGTCTCACAAAAAAAAGTCCATGCGGGTCCCACGAAGGAAGTGACTCTTCTCGTGTTTGACTGGAACACCCCTCCCCTGGCTTTGGGGGTGTTACGATTCAAAGTAGACTTGGAAGGAGATCATCAGGATATGTTGGTTGCAATACTTGCGCGGTTGGCTCTGAATCCTACTTATCAACAAAGTGATTTTCCATCACTGACGTTGTACAAGGTATGGTGCCTACTATTTGGCAAATGTGTCCACTTTTTTCAGTGCAAGGATCATTTGGCTCCAGTCAATGACGTGCCCAAATATTTTAAGGGCAAATCCTTGGAGGAAGTCGCCGAACCTATCGGTATTGATCTGTCTGTCAAAGACGTCGTATATGTGGGTACCATAAATGCGACCCATCGATTGCAATCTCTTAACTCTTCTTCGCGACTTCATATTATCTTTGTGATGCAGCCTGGTGGTTCCCTCAAACGCCAGATTGATGAAGACGAGAGTCAGCAGCCGTCGAAAAAGCCCAAAATCAACCCGAATGTTGATGGTGAGCAATAATGCATGTTATTTATTTTTTGTGCTATGATTGATGTTTCAGAATTTAAAGAAAACCTAAAGCATTTACGGTTCTTCTGCGAAGTCCCGTCGAGAGGCGCTGCGACGCGGAGCTTTTCTGCCAATCAGAGCTATCCTCAGTCACAAATTGATGACGGTCGCCTTTTCGGCAGCCCACCGCTTGCAGTATTCGACTGTATTTTTGCCGAGTTCGTTGAGAAACAGGAGACCTCAATCCCCCAAATAACCGACGTTCGGGAAGTCTACCGGTTGATAAAAACAGCCTCAAGTTACGAACCAGTGGAGACAATCCGCCAATCCGCTACTCGGGATATTCTAATGAAGATCTTAGGAGTCGCTTTTGTTACATGCACAAACTCAGACAAGACCGGTGCTGACCATGTCACTTTAGAGGAAGTGAAGCTTCCTCATGTTACGGTTGCGGCCGCAATATGCTTGGTTGAGGAAAAACCGTTTGGAGAACACCATGTCGCTACGCAGGCTGCGCTCTCATACCGCGCATTTTATCTCGATCCCGAAGTAAGCATCTTCTAAAATCTTCTCATTTCCTGATTTTGCGTCATAGCGCGAAAGTATGCTCCTTGCATCTAAATGTCCTTCCTTCATGATTTGCATCAATGGTACCAATATGGTCATCTTGGGAGCCGTTTGGGCAAAATGTGTCATATACCGGACGCTAGCAGTGCTAATCATAACCGCCCGCCTTGCTGATGCCATGAAAATCGCCCGCGTGTTGACAACCCTACGATATTGTCTGCACAAACTCAAGACTCAGTACCATACATTCTCGCCTCCGAAGATTGAGCCGTCCCATCCCCATCCTCGCTTCTTTCCCCACATCACCTCCTTCGTAGATATGACTGGAAAGACCGTCGAGTTTGAGTATTTGCAGTATCTGGGATCGTCTGAGGCTGCATTTCTAGCTCAAGCGTGGGGAAAATCAACACTCATTGTGGTAAAGTTTGTGAAGCGGTATGGGGAAGAGGTTCATAAGCG